>CM066031.1:347863433-348106361 GCA_033557465.1 Ichthyophis bannanicus | reverse complement strand
GCTCCGTCCTTGAGAACCTTGAAGAGCGTCTGAGACACTAGTGGCATGGGAGGAAAGGCATACAAGAGGCCAGTGGACCATGGAATCAGAAAATCATCTGCCGCTACTCTGAGAGGATGCGGTTGTCGAGAGCAGAATCTGGGAAGTTGCCGGTTCAGAGGACTGGCAAACAGATCCATGGTGGGGAGGCCCCACTTGAGAAAGATCCGTTGAACCACCAACGGATCCAATCTCCACTCGTGTGGTTGGAGGATCCTGCTCAGCTTGTCTGCCAGGTAAGTTTCCTGACCTGGGAGATAGACAGCTTTGAGGAGGATGCCGTGGCCGACAGCCCAAGAGCACAGTTTTTGTGCCTCCTGACAGAGAAGGAAGGAGCCTGTGCCTCCTTGTTTGTTCACATAGAACATTGCAACTTGATTGTCCGTCTGGACCAGCACAGACTGGTGAGAAGTGAGGTGGGAGAAGGCTCTCAGAGCTAGGCGGATGGCTCTGAGCTCCAGGAAGTTGATCTGCTGAGCAGACCTCCCAAGAAGTCCAGAGGCTTTGAGTACATGTCCCTTGGCAATGTGCTCCCCAACCCAGGAGAGAAGCATCGGATGTCAGTACCTGAGAAGGCGGAGGAGATTGAAAATCCACTCCAAGCACTAGGTTTGGCAGATGAAGCCACCACCGCAGAGAAGAGACCAGCAAGTCGGATATCTGTACTGAGTCCGCCAGGCTTCCTGTGGCCTGATGCCATTGAGTGCGAAGGCACCACTGAGCAGGTCGCATGTTCAGGCGGGCATTGGGGGTTACATGGACCGTGGAAGCCATATGGCCGAGCAGTCTCAGAAATTGCCTGGCAGAGACCAGGGAATTGCTGTGAAAGTGGCCGGCGAGATCCATGAGCCTGTGGGCCCTGTCCAGAGGCAGGAAGGCCCGCGCCTGAAGAGTGTCCAACCTGGCGCCTATGAATTCGAGATTTTGAGATGGGAGCAAAGTGGACTTTGCGAAGTTTATGACAATCCCAAGTGCTGGAGTAGAGTCACAGTGCGATGAGTGGCCTGAGTGGCTTCCTGGGAAGACTGGGCTCTAATGAGCCAGTCGTCCAGGTATGGAAACACAAAAAGGCCTTGAAGTCTTAAATAGGCCGCCACCACTGCTAGGCATTTGGTGAACACCCTGGGGGCGGAAGATAGGCCAAAGGGCAGTACCCTGTACTGGTAATGATTTCCACCCACAACAAACCTGAGATATTGTCTGTGGTCTGGATGAATAAGGATGTGAGTATACGCATCCTTTAGATCTAAGGAGCATAGCCAGTCTCCCTGCTGGAGGGGTAGGGCAGCAGGATTCCAAGGGTAAGCATCTTGAACTTTTCCCTTTCCAGGAACTTGTTGAGGTTTCGCAAGTCCAGGATGGGTCTGAGGCCTCCTGTTCTTTTTGGTACCAGAAAGTACCTGGAATAAAAGCCGTGACCTCTCAGGTGGTGGGGCACCGGTTCCACAGCCTATTCCTGAAGACGACTTGCTAACTCCTGAAGGAGTAAGTCCCTGTGCAGAGGGAGTCTTGGAGGCTCCCCTGGAAAGCAGGAGGGAGGTACCTGGTGAAAGTGTAGAAGATAGCCTTTTTGAACTATATGAAGCACCCAGGTATCTGATGTGATGGCTGACCACTTGTGGGCAAAGTGGACCAGCTGGCCTCCTGTGCTGAGAGGAACCAGCGGAGGGGAAGAGGCTATGCTGACGGAGTCAAAAACCCCCACCCTGCTGAGCAGGGGCCGGTGTTGTAGACTTGGGGGCCTGCTGCCTACGGGACCCATTACCTCGTCCCTTGGCTTGCTGACCCTGTTGGGGAGCTGCTGAGGCCTGAAAATGAGGGTAGTGTTTATAGGCAGCCACCTTCCTCGGGTAAAAGGGCTTTTTTCCCGAGCCCTTCTTCTTCTGAGAAGGGGCAGAGGTTTTTCTGGACAGCCGAGTCCTGGTCAGAATCTCGGTCTCGATCTGTGCAGCCTTTTCAGCCATGGCTCGAGGTCGGATGACTGAAGCCAAGCCTGTCGGCGGGCACCGATGCCGGCTCCGGCTACCCAAGCCGATGCTTCGAAGCCATCGTAGGCTGCTCGAGAAATAAACTTCGAGCACTCTCGAATACCAGTGGACAAGGCCTGGAACCTCTGCAAATGTTCCTCAGAGAGACCAGCAGAGAACCCGGCAATCTCCTTTGCCAGGTCTCGGAGATACATGCCCATGTAGAGCTGGTAGGTCTGGACTCGACAAGCAAGCATAGAGCCCTGGAAGCACTTCCTACCGAGGGCATCCAGGTTCCAGGCCTCCCGGCCGGGAGGCACCGAGGAGTGCATCTTTTGACTCTTGAGTCGATGCATGGCCGATTCCACCACCATGGAATGGTGCGGTAGTTGTGCCTTTTGGAACCCGGGGCTCTTGCGGACTCGATAAATGGAATCGACCCGCTTGCTTAACACCGGCGCCGGGCTCTCCCACATCGGAGGAACCGGTACAGTAAAGGCCTCCTTCGGGAGAGAGTCATACTGGAGGACATCGAGCTCTTCGGCTCGAGGTTCCTCCTCGGGATCCGTGGGGAAGGCCCAGGCCTTGGCCATATCCCGCACGAAGTCCGAGAACCAGGTGTCCTCCGGGGGGGACCGCCTCCGAGGTTTGGACTCGGGCGAGTCCGATGGGACGCACCGAGTCCGAAAAGTACCGGGTGACTCTTCGTCCTCCGTCTCCCAGCCCGACTCCTCGGAGGAGGAATCGAGCGGCTCCAGTCGGGCGGGCACCAATGCCCTCCGCCCCGACGCCGAGGCCGGCGTCGACGAACTCGGTCCCGAACGGGAGGCCGAGGGAGACCGTGACCGAGGATCGACTCGAGCTCGTATGGACTCGAGGATCGGCTCGGTCTCCGGGGTCGACTTGGACGTCGACGTCCCGGTGGTCGGGGCAGATGCACCGGCAAGGCCAGCGATCAATGCCCGCTGCTGGTCCATGAAGGCAGCGAAACTGCTCGCCAAGGCCGTCAACCTGAGTCCGAGCTCAGGAGACCCAGCAGCCCCCGACTTGGGGCCCGACGTCAGCTCCTTCGGAGGCGAGTCCACGAGGACTACAGTACTCACGTGTCCAGGAGACTCCATCTCGAGACGAGGATGTTTTGAAGGCTTCTCCGACTCCGAGGACCCGGGACGGCTATCGGGGCTATGCGACCTGGCCCTCGAGGAACCAGGAGCTTCCACCGACGACGCCCTTGCGGGTTTTTTCTTCCTATGATGTTCCCGGGCAGGAGACCCCCGCTCAGAGGAGCTCCGACGATGCTCAGGACCAGAGTCCCGGGATGTCGAAGCCTCTGACGAGGTCCGGGCCCGGCCGGACGCGGAGTCAGAGAAGATTCGTTCTTTTTGATGCTGCCGACTCAACGCTTTTGAGGACATTTTGCCACACGGACCACAGATCATCGGGTCATGATCGGGTCCGAGGCAGCGGAGGCAGCAGTTGTGTGTGTCGGTAAGAGACATAAGCTTCTGACAGCAATCACACTTTTTAAACCCGCTGGCAGCCATCGGGGGAAAAAGGGCCCCTGCGAGGTCAAAAGACAGGGCTGCCAGTGAAAAAAGAAAAAATGGCACGAACCCTAGTCACGAAGGACAAAAACCGAAAAAATAAAGAACAGACTCGATACCGGCGTATCGGGCCCGGGCAGGAAAAGGATCTGGCGTCGAACCGAGAAAAGAATATTAAAGAAAATCAACTTTTTCAGCGGCGATCACAAACAACGTCTGTAGGGCTCCGCGGAAAAAAGAAGACTGAGCAAGATGGCACCCTTGGGCGGGAAGGGGACCGCGCATGCACGCTGCAATTCCCAAAGGCTTTCTTTGAAAGCTGGGGAAATTGCTCCGCGAGGGCTCCGTCGGCGCCGACGTCACCCATATGTGAGGACTGACTTCCTGCTTGGTCCTGGAGAATACCTTATCCCCTCTATGCATCCTTACAGATCAGAGTCTACAAGTCTCTGTTTACATACAATAATTTATATCATTTAAAACTAAAAGTAATTCCATTCTTTTAAGTGCTAAGTTCAAGCGTGTTTAACTAATCCAACATACCACTGTTAGATTAATGTATAATGTTAAAAAATATGATCATGTCACTCCATTACTACTGGTTACCAGTATCAAATCATGCACATTTTAAAATTCTCACTCTCACTCACTGAGCTTTACCCAAATTATGTATTATACAATGATGATTTTGTAAAATACCTTGATATGAAAAATGTAAACGATATCTCAAATGAAATAAACGCTAAACTACATTACTACTGCTGCGTGTACATATTTTTCCACACTTTTAGAACTTCTGTTCTGTGCAAGTATGTTGGATTTGCTTTTGAGAGAGGAAAAGCTGCAAGAAAAAAAATACATGTAGTTAGAGGTTTCCTTAGAAATACTCACTGATTTTGTGCACCACCCACAGTTTGGCCCTGCTTGTATACATTCTCCACATGACTTTGCGTTGGCTTTTAAACATTCACTTCCACCTTTTTTAATGAAGAAAAAAAAAAAAGACACTTTGCATTAGTCAACACATTCAGTACTGACTAAATGCATTCATACCATTTTAAGTGCTATAACTTCCATGGTGCTCAAACTATACAGTCCACGGACGTTCCATTTTTATTCTGTTCCAACCTAATGGAATATTGGATAGAAAGTATACATAAGAGGTTGAAATAAATGTGTCTCTCAGTCCATCATTCATCTATCTGGGGGCAAAATAACTGAAAATGTAATGTAACAGGCCCAAATTTGGCATGGAAGAAAAGCAACTGAAGAACCATCAAGTTCAAAAATGGGCCATTGGGTTCCAGAGAAATAATATCCTCCCAAAATGGCTCAATGCATTTCATAGAAGTAGCACTCTGGGTAGCTGTAGCATACAGACTGATTCTCTTTGAAAAGGCCAGTTCCCTAACCACTATGTTAAACTGTCCTCCCTTCTAATCTCCTGTCCCAGTCTCACACAGATGCAGTGGTTGGAAATAATTCCATGAGGAATGCTCCTTATGTATTCCTACCACCTGCATCCCTCTGCTGCTGCATCCTATTCCTAATGGGCTGGCTCTTAGTAATTCAGATGCGTGATTTCTTTATTTTTTGTTGTTGTAAATGCTACCGTGAAACCAAGCGACGGAACTGTAGAGTTTTCTTAAAGGTTGCCATGTAGGGCGACACCTAATGATTGAACTCTGTAGGTCTGCTACTGGTTGCTACATGTACTGCTACCTAGCGATGAAGCACAGCAAAGATCTGCTGTCTTGTGACAATGCCAAACTGTGGTTAAAACTGCAAAATCCATCCTTTAAAATCTGTTGACAGTGACATCTAATGGCTATCACACTTTATTTATAAAGAATAAAATTAAACCAACAGAATGTTCGGGTACACCACTCCATTCAAATTGCCCCATCCCTCTCCCTTCCAGTTCAGAGAAATACAGAGGTAACACAGATAAACATACAAACACACAGATGCAGAGAATTGGAAAGACTATCATGAGCTATGCTCCACATGCCTTTCCCAATTGTTAAAGACATCATAAAGAGTAAAATCCTGGGATGTAAGATGAGGATACATTTTACATACCTGATAAATTTAATTTACTTTCCTGAATCCTGCTAGACCAGTCCAGATAAGTAGGTTATGCTCCCTTGCCAGACTTGAGCAACTTTAAGTGATGTCATCACTTAGTATATCATCCGGTGCAACACTGAGAGAAGCCAGGTTGTTAATACAAACCACTTTGCCACAAAAAAAAGTGAGTAAGTCTTTAGCTCTTAACATGAAGAAACTGGAGTCAGACCATAGGACTGATTAGGCCTTTTATGGCAAATAGACTCCCAGACCTGCAGAAATAATCTTCCAGGCATTGATATAGGCAATGTAACCAAAAAGGCAGCAGGCTTCCCAGCTTGCCATAGGAGTCCTCCAGAGTGGATCCTGCACTGGTCTAGCAGGATTCAAGGAAAATAAATGATCAAGTACTGTATGTAAAATGTATCCTTCCTTATCATCCTGCTAGACCAGTCCAGATAAGTGGGATGTACACAAGCAGGGAGGACCCAGGGTAGGAAGACAACCATATTCAGAACAAACTAGCCACCAAATGCGCTATCTGTACCAATCTCCACAAGCACCCTGTAGGGCTTCACAAAGGCATTCATGACGACCAGGAAGCCTCTTTTAGGGATGGGCTCCTGGAGACAGCAAAACAGACTCAGGCTAAGAAGCCTGCATCCAGTGAAATGAGCTCTGAACTACTCCAACCCACGCTTATTGGTTAGGATGTAAATGGACCCAATGACCTCCCTAAGCCAGAGAATAGAGGAGAGACCTCTGCCAGCTCCCTTCTTGCACCAACCACCAAGGAGAGAAAGTGATTCAGCCCCTGGAGGAACTTGCAAATGTCATGCAATTGTGCAACACCCTTCACACATCCAGACGATGCAGCACGTGATCCTTCTGAAGGTCCTGCTCTGAGAAGGAAGGAACAAGTCTATTCACAATGAGAAAAAATAATGGGCAGAACTTCAAAGCACAAGATACTGTTGAAAATCCAGAATGGTTCTCTGTGAGACAAGAGCTGCAGAACAGACACCACCCGGTGAATGCCGAGAGTCCCCTGGAAGCCACCGTAAAGAGCCAACAATCTCACACATGCGCCCAAAAAAAGAGCCTATCAGTGCCCTTTACTTCAGGGAGATTCACTGAGGCTCAAATGAGTAGACAAAGGCATTCCACTCCTAAGAAGTAGGCAGTGCCGAGGCGTACTGTCAAGTAATCCCTTAGATGCAACTCCTTTAGTTTGACAGGGCCCCACTCCAAACCTTGAAAGTTTCATGTAGAGTCCTAGTCCAGGCCAGCTTGCCAACAAGGCCCTGAGAAGCTAAGGATGTAGAGGCTCACTGAGTGACAAGAAGGGGAGATTACTGCTGCTCTAGAGCAACCCGTCTTGGAAGCCTATGCTACATAAGGGCAAGGTCCTAAGCAAGAAGAAACCCCAACCATGGTAGGCCCAACTCCTGAGATAGCAAGGGATAGAGGGCTATGACTCTGGATCAAGGACTGTGTATCCTGGTCTGTAAGGCCCCTTCAGGGCCATTAGGATCCCCTGGCCCGGACTGCCTGAAACCTGTATAAAAGGGTGATTTACCCAAATTCATGGAGGGAAATACAAAATAATCCCTTCCGGGCCACAATCTGCAGGCAGGGGAACTAAGCACACCATCTATGGATCTTTCATGCAGCTGAAACAGTTCCACCTATTGGCATTCACTCAAATGGCCATCAAATAGAGCACTAGAGGATCAAGTCTTCAGATTATGAGGTCACATGCTGCTACTACTACTACTACTGCTGCTGCTGCTCATTTGTACAGAGCTACGTGGCATACCCAGGGAGAGCAGGGCTCTCATTTTGTCCAAACCCATGGAGTTTAGACACAGAAAGGTGGCCTGTTGGTTGTCAAAGCTTGCACCTTGATCTTCCAGGGGAGAGGAAGGAACTAGTCAAACGATGGGAAACATGGAACCTAGAAGGTTAACACTTAACTCTGCAGAGAGAACAGATTTATCCTGGTCCAAGGAACCAACTCCAAAATTGATATAAGGGTCCAAGGGTTTGAGAAGTCCCAAGCCCATGGAGCTGACTGAGAATTGCATGCTCTGAGTTGGCTGCTTTCAGTCATGAGCAACTCTGCTCAGGAGAGTATGAACCAACCCCTAGGTACACAAAATCCAGGCAGAGAACACGATTATTCTAAGGATAGGTAATCACCCACAGCCTTCCCAGCTAGAGCTCATGTAGCTTTTGTCGAGACTGGCCTTCACTCATGAGACTAAGTGGGTCAATCCAACATCCAGGTGTGACCATTCAGGCCCTATTTATGCAGAATGGTCCCCCACCACTACTACCTTATCTAGGTCAAAGGTAAGAACCAGCACTAAAGAAGCAGCCTAGAACACGGGTGCAGAGAAACAGCTAATGCTGTGTACATTGGAAAAAACCCATGTCATAGTGAAGTCCGGGAGGTGAAAAGTACCCCTCTCATCTGATCGCTGCCAGGACATAACCAAAAAGGACATCATAGGAAAAGGAGAGACTTAGAATCCAAAACCACCAGTTCTAGGTCCAAGACATGCCCGAAGGAACCTCCCTTCCTGAATACTCATGCACAAAGGATAACGTCCTTGACCCCACAGCACAGGGCAAAGGAAAAAAATAACTCGATACTGGCAGGAGGTGCTGCACAGCTTCCACAAAACATTATTCACATGGGTGAACACCATAAGGAAACTACACTGGGGAGACCAGTATAAACCCCACCACAATAAAGTACAAATATGTGCATCAGAATACCCAGGCTGGCCTGAACCAGAATTTCAGGGACAGAAAGCAGCCAACTTGAAGGAGGGGCTAACCCCCCCCCCCCATGACCTTGCCTAAGTAGGCCTGAAGAATCACAACTCCAATGTGCTGCAGGTCCATCCAGAAAGAATAGCCTCCGCTACACCCCATCTGGCTGCACCCCAAAAGGAACCACCAACCCTCACTTGAGGAGAATTACTAACTCTCAAAAAAACCACTGGTTGTATCTGGTCCCGGTGAGAATCTTATCTCGGATAATTCAGAGATGGAAGAAACTGGTTCCGTTTTGCTTCCTGATTCTTTCCTTAAATTGGAAACCGCTTCAGAAAGCCTCCCGCCTCCACTTCCTTCAGTGGTCTCCTTTGTTTCATTTGGAGAATCCTTATCACCCCCCGCTGATATTTCATTAAAAGATATTTGGACAATTCTTTCACGTATGGAATCAGCGCTGGGTGTGTCTTTACAAAAGGTGGCTACATTTTCAAGGGAAATGATTGCTAAGCTGTCTGATCATGATTCTCAGTTAACAGAACTGGAGAAAGTTTCTGGATCTTTAGGGACTCAATTTTCCTCTCAACAATCCATTTCTGCTAAATTTTCTCAAGATGTTTCTTTGTTACATCGTCAAGATGAACGTTTGGAAAACTTGTTCGTTTTAGGAATCTACGTTTATTAAATTTTCCTAGAACTCACTATTTGTCTCCATTTATTTTATTTCAAAAGTATCTTAAATAAATATTATTGTTTACGGATGTGGATAATATTTTAATCTCTCAAATATATTATGTTCCTAAGGGGAGGATAGTTAGAGATTTAGAGAAGGTGGGAGTAAATCAATATGATCAGTTGGTTTCTTCAACTCTGGATATTTCAGGTTTCCTAGAATCCTCTACGGATGAGATAACAGAGATACCTTGTTAGTTACTTTTGTTACACATGTTGATAAAGATAGTGTGTTACATTCTTATTTTAAACAAAAATCTCAAAAATTTTGTGGACAATACATACAGATGTTTCCTGATGTCTCTAGGGCCACGCAGGTGCGTCGTAAAGCTTTTTTGCAGTTGCGTCCATGTGTGGTGGCCCTTGGTGCTTTGATGTATCTCAAGTTTCCTTGAAAATGTCAGGTAGTTTATCAAGGTAATCGTTGTGTTTTCTGAAGTGGAACAGTTGGAGAATTTTCTTAAGGATAAGGTTATTTAGGTGATTTAAGTATGGTACCCTCTTGATAATGTATATTGAGCTTTAAGTATATTTCAGAGCATCAATTTGGGTTTTGTTTTGTTTTTGTTTCTTAAGTATTAGATTGTAGCTTCTCCTTGATGTGGGCTAAGGATTTCCTTTTTTTTTTTGAAACAATATTATGTATTGTTTGGGTATTTCTTTTTCCTCTGTGTTATTTTGAAACTTATTTAAAAAAAACTACTGGAGGAGACTAGAGAACAGCAAAGGCTCTGCCCGGATTGCTCCAAACCCACTGAAAACCAAAGGCACATTAAAACCAAGGGTATTTCGCATGCATGGCCATACAGGGCCTCTTGGCCCTTCTAGATCCATCTTACAGGCGTCTTAGTGAGCAAGCTCCTCCCCCCAAAGAGGATGTGTTCCTTAACCCCCTTTCATGTTTATCCCGAGTGACCATACCTATAAGTATCTGGTGCTTATATAATTTTTCCATATTGTTCACTTTACTACCAACAATACTGGCAGAATGCTCTATTTTTAGTCTAAATATGTTGATGTGTAACCGGACGTTATCAGAAAATAAATGGACAACAGTATAAAGATTTCAAAAATTTTATTAGATGCTAAAGGGGTTAAAGGAAACTGCTCCTCCATAGATCTGAGCTAGGATCTGTTGACTACGGGAAATGCCAATCCTATTAACTGGACAATATCACTGCTGCCATGGATCTGGTAGAGAAAGTGAATCTGACTTAACCAGCAGCTGCCACTTAAACGACCCGCTGCAAGACTCCTAGTAGGTTGGGCTTAATAATCATTCAGCTCGAACAATGTTATGTATTCCAAGGAACAACCTGCAAGCTTGAAGACGAGACCCTCCTCAGAAGGCCGGTGCCTAGGCATGCAGCCAGCATTACGCTAAGTCTGTGGTGGTTACTACCAAGTCCTTCTTAAGGCCCTCAACACTCCAAAAGAGGATCTGCAGGACAGTCATGCATTAATCGTATTTGAGAACAAAACTCCCACTCAGGGGCTCAAAGGGTGGGTCCTGATCACCTTGGAACAGAGGAAACAGCCAGACAGAACCATAGGAGCAGAGGGCCCAGTTTGGAAGTTTTCTCCCTAATACCCTATGCCATATGCATAGGGTCAAAGAGAAATCTCTACACAGCAGGTCATCCAATCGCCCCAGGTGAAAGCTGGCTCTGCACCCTGAAGAACTGTCATATGATCCTGAAAGGGCATAAACAGAAACGGAAGAAAAAAGGTGGACTACATGCATCAGCCCCCTGGATGAATCACCACTCCGTCCTCAGACTTATCCTCCAAACGACAGGGATTTTCGCTTGGGTCCTTCAACCAACTACTATAGATGAAAAGGTTGAGCTCACGGAGGGACAGAGGAGCACAAGGGCAGAGCAAGGGTTGTGACCTGCCCATGAAAGAAATGCTCTTGGGCCCGGGTCCCCAGAGGTAAAGCCTTAGCCTCAGGTCCTCACAAACTGGGCTATCCTGCAGCCAGTCTGACTAAAAACAGCTCCTGAATTATTTCAAGTGCTGAAATGCAAACTGGCTGAAAAATGAAGGCCCCTAGTGGCCACAGGACATGCATCTAGGGCCACCCCGCCATGTTCAATCTCCGCCAGGCACAAGCCACTACCTTAAGTGGCTGCAGTGCTCACTAGCAGGAAAAGAAAAAGAAAGGACCTGCAGAGGCCACAGAAATTGCCTCAGGCCCTGGGCCTACTGTGGGGGTCCCAAAATGATGCCAAAAGGATGCTCCAGACTCTGCAGCCATATCAGAGGCACAGTAAAAGAAAAAAAATATCCCCCACTAGGGGATGTAGGCTGCTATGGGCCACATTACTGAAAAAGCAATAGCACCACTTTGAAAAAAAAAAAAGAATAGTGCAGCAGCTAAAAGAAAGTCCCAAGTCCTCTTGGGCTGACCAATGAAACCAGAGCAGAGAAGTTCAGGATGCCCACACAAGCCCGCACAAGCCTTGGAGGCCCAGCTGCCAATGAAGCCTTTGATTATTTATTTATTTTAAAGCAATAGAGCCAAAACCTCCCATTGATATCAACGGGAAAAAGAAAAACAGAAAAAGAATTCAGAAAAATCAAAATTAGGTTATGCAGATAAGGACAGAAAGGGGAAGCAGGGGCCTGGACTCAACTTACTGGCCCTCCTTAGCGGCTTCCATTGGGGTCTTTGGCTTCTCTTCAGAACCACCAAGCAATCATAACCCATGTGAAACTGTGCTGGATCCAGGGTGACTGTCAGCTCAAGTCGTCATGGAGTGCACCTTCACTCTGAGCACAGAGTCCTTCTGGACTCAATCCGGAAGCCTCTGCATCATAGTGTGGGGCCAGAAAAGTCAGGCTTATCCACACTACTGCATCAGTCCACATACCTTGCTACTTGCCGGAGGCAGACAGACAATGCTGGCTTCTCTCAGTGCTGCACAAGAGAATATACCAAGTGATGACATCACTGAAAGTTGCTCAAGTGTGCCTGCACCCACTGGCAAGGCAGTATAACCCCCAGTATAACCCACTGGGGCAATTTCTGTGGCCTCTGCAGGTCCTTTCTTTTTCTTTTCCTGCTAGTGAGCACTGCAGCCACTTAAGGTAGTGGCTTGTGCCTGGCGGAGATTGAACATGGCGGGGTGGCCCTAGATGCATGTCCTGTGGCCACTAGGGGCCTTCATTTTTCAGCCAGTTTGCATTTCAGCACTTGAAATAATTCAGGAGCTGTTTTTAGTCAGACTGGCTGCAGGATAGCCCAGTTTGTGAGGACCTGAGGCTAAGGCTTTACCTCTGGGGACCCAGGCCCAAGAGCTTTCAGTGATATAGCAGGATAATAAGGAAAACAATAGCACTTAAAATTACTTGCAGATAATAGTGGGCATTTTGCATTACATAACTGGATCATACAAGTGAAAATTCAAGACAATTGTACTCATGTTAGGAGGGAAGAGTGGCCTAGTGTTTGGGGCAAGTTACCTCAGGCCGGAGGGCCAGGGATTCAAATCCTGCTAGAGGACAGTAACCTTAGGCCAGAAGGATTGGGATTTCTAGTCCCACAGGTGCTCCTTGTGGCATTGGGCAAGCCATTTAACCCTCCATTGCGTCAGGTACAAAAACAGATTGTGAGCCCTTCGGGATAAGGGAAATATATATACAGTACCTGAATGTACACTGCTTTGACCTGTAAAAAAGCGGTATAAGCACCTAGTTTGTCCAGTGTATAATCATTCATATACAAATGATTATACACTGGACAAAAAAATTCCCTATGGACCCATGAAGGCAAATTTTAGACAGTACATGGAGAGTAGAATTGAGACATCAAGGACAAGACATACAGTGGTGAACAACACTACTGGCACCCTTGGCAACCATTTAATATCCTATATCTATGAAAAAAAAGTAGCCAATGAAATAGCTTTGGACTATATCTGCATACATACCTGACACACAAAAGAATCAAAACAAGACCAATTAAAAAAGAAAATAGTAGGAAATAGTACAAAAACTGGGACATTGCCAGGACATGATTATTACTCAGAAAAAAATCCCAATGTGAGAGATACTAATAAATACCCTACCAAAAGATCTCCCAAAGACTCCCCAATGAAACCTTGATATATCTTTTTGTCGGGCCGCAGTGAGGGAGGTTTAGATAAACTTCAAAACCACACCAGACTACTGCGGACCATTTTAATCGCCAAACAGTTCTTTAGTGAATCATATAAAGAAAGTGAAAACTTATCTTAAAACATGGAGAGAAGAAGCTCAAATTCTGTAGAATATCCAAGTTCAAAGTCACAGTTTTAAATCACGACGTGCACGTTTCGGGGCGAGACAGCCCCTGTATCAAGTGCTCTCACACAAGTCGAAAAAGTATGGTTCTTCTCTTTATGCAGATCCAAAATGGCATTCTCACTCCATTTAAAAACCCCCGGTTCACACCGGGCAACCAATCATGAAAAGGAATCTAACCTACAACCATTGGTCGGCCAAATTGTCATTCTTCAAGGGAACCAAAAATAGGTAAGGTATTCACTGCAACGATCCCTTAACCTATTGGATGAACGCAGAAAAATATGTGACACCACATCGCTCATTGCTGAATTCAACCAATGCCAAAGAACAGCTCAGGATGAAGGGAATTCCCACCACACCAGGGAAACCCTCAACCCTTGAGCTTTGATTAAAGAACACTCAACCACTCAATTTCACGATTTAGACCACCTGGATGTACACTGGCCAAATCGTAGATCCATCGTTGTTCGCAACGTTGAAGTCAAAGTATCCTGTCACCTCCTCTAGGGTCCCCCGGAATATAGTCGATCACGGTCCACCGTAAACCATCAAAAGTATGCCCCTCCTCAACACAGTGAGATACTATAGGAGCTGACAAGACCTGCTGTTGTAGGCGAGACGCGTGTTCACCGATTCTGTTTTTTATTGATCTTGTCGTGCGGCCCACATAAATAAAGGGGCAACTGCATTGAATCAGGTAGACCACAAAAGACGAGGAGCAGGTAGTGGACCAACGTCGTGTGTAAGTGCGACCAGTGTGTGGATGAAAATTTGAAATGTTGACAAGGGGAATGGCCATCCGTTGTATTAGAACCAGGTGGTTTGTCTGTTGTGGTGGTGGAACTTACCAAAATGTCCCGAAGACAAGTGGCCTTGCTGAAAGCTGGCATAAATGGATGAGCTAAACTGGGATGTACTGAAAGAAATCGACCAGTGTTTACGGAGGATCCCCACTATTGCGTTGCTGTGCACCATATAGGGAAAAACCCCCACTATCTTCTTATCAGAATCATTCGATGCTTTCACTTAGCAGTCCTTTGAAGATAGAAGACTAAGGCCCTTTTACAGTCAAGAGTACGGTGGGTTGCCTCTGCCCTAGAGGAAATGCAGCCTAGGGAAAAAGACAGGAAGGTAAACAGATTGATTGAGATGGAAAGGAGACATCACCTTTGGCATGAAATGGTGGCGAGTCCTAAGGACCACCTTATCATGGTAGAAACGGGTATAAGGCAGGTCCTGCCACCAACTCCTGTGTCAAGCTGAAGTGAGAGCAACAAGGAAGAGGACCTTCCAAGGGAGAAACTTTAGTGAGATTGTGGCTAAACATTCAAAAGGCAGCTTAAGGAGTTGTCCTAAGACAACATTAAGATCCCATGCCATTGGTGGTTGCCTGATGGGAGGCTTGGTCAATAAGAGCCCTCTCATGAAACACGTTACAAACGGTTGTGAGGAGATAGGCTGCCCATCCAAGGGATGGTGAGAAGCAACAATTGCACTGAGGTGAACCCTCACCGAGTTCATCTTGAGACCAGAGGACGAAAGATGGAGGAGATACTAAAGAAGAGCTTCCATGGGAGCTGAGAACGGATTAAGATCCTTCCGGGAACATCGAGTGGAGAATCTATGCCACTTGAAGTCATAGGAACATCTGGTGGATGGTTTCCTTGAGGCTTGCAAGATCTGCTTTACTTTTTGAGGAAGGTTAAGTTCTTGCAACACTATGCTCTCAGCAGCCAAGCCACGAGATGGAGACACTGCGGACTGGGATGAAATAGCATCCCGTCCTCCTGTGAGAGGAGATCGGGAGCTGACCCGAGACTCAGGGGGCGAGTCTGGGACAGACGAAGTAGGAGAGGAAACCACGGTTGACGTGGCCAGCATAGGGCTATGAGGATCATGTGGCCCCTGTCTGTTTGAAGCTTGAAAAGCGTTTTGGGAATCAGGGGTATGGGAGGAAAGGTATACAGGAAATCCTGATCCCAGTGAAGGTCGAAAGCATCCACTTGTTGGAGGATGGACATCAAGGTTCTGGGGCAAAAACGAGGTAGTTAGAGCTTTTTGCCACGCCACAAAATGCCAACCTCCGGAGTTCCCCAGGTTTGAAAGATATAGGAAATTGTTTCCTGATGGAAGGACCATTTGTACGGAAGGAGGATCTGACTAGGAGGATCTGCTAAGACATTTTGCTGTCCTGGCAGATTCACTGCTTGGAGGTGTATTCGATGAGCAATGGCAAAGGGCCCAAAAGTCCACTCCCCCCTGCTTGTTCAGGTAGAACATAAATACCTGACTGTCTGGATGAGAACTCTGTCTCATTTGTTGTTGAAACACTTTGACGGCATTGAAGATAGCACAAAGCTCCAGTAAATTTATCTGGAGCTGTGGCTCCTGCTCTGTCCAGCGGCCCGAGTGGAGAGAGTCCAAGTGGGCACCCCAGCCCAGTTTGGAGGCATCTGTTGTCAGGATGCATTGATGTGGAGGCATCTGAAAAGGTGACCCTACGATAAGATTTCCTGGGGGTAGACCATCACAGAAGGGAGTCGATGAGACTGTCTGCGACTTGGATCTGGTTCTTGAGGGCCCCAGAGATCTGCTTCCACTGGGAGGCAAGAGTCTCTTTTGCTGTCCACATGTGGAGATGGGCATATGGGACTACATGCACTGTGGAGGCCATATGGTCTAGAAGTTGAAGCATCTCCCTGGCCGAGAGATAGTCTCTGAGCCTTACTTGAGATGCTAGTTGCACTAGTCGAGTACAACAGTCCTGGGGCAAAAATGCTCTTGACCGTTGAATGTCTAGAAGAGCTCCTATGAATTCTAGTGTTTGAGCGGGAACCAGATGGGATTTTGGAAGATTTATCACAAATCCCAGATTCTGCAGTAACTGCATTGTACGAAGGAGGGATAGATGAACCTCCTGTGAAGTGGATGCTCTTGTTAGCCAGTTGTCTAAGTAAGGGAAGACAAATATTCCAAGAGTCCTTAGATATGCGGCTATGACTGCCATACACTTTGTGAAGATTCTTGGGCAGAGGCGATCCCAAAGGGAAGGACTCTGTATTGATAGTAATTTCCTTGGAAGATGAAGCGTAGATACCTCCTGTGTTCTGGATGAATGAGGATGTGAGTATATGTTTCTTTTAGATCTAGAGAACAGAGC
The DNA here is from genome assembly GCA_033557465.1 of Ichthyophis bannanicus. Classification (NCBI taxonomy): domain Eukaryota; kingdom Metazoa; phylum Chordata; class Amphibia; order Gymnophiona; family Ichthyophiidae; genus Ichthyophis; species Ichthyophis bannanicus. The sequence continues at coordinate 348,089,775 of CM066031.1, read as the reverse complement.
CAGTCCTGACTCTGGAGATAAGGCAGAAGGGTTCCTAGTGAGACCATTTTGAACTTCTCTCGGACTAGAAACTTGTTTAGGTTCCTGAAGTCTAAGACAGGTCTGTACCATTCGTTTTTCTCTGGTATGAGAAAGTAAGGAGAATAGAATCCCATCCCTTGTTGGGAAGCTGGAACCTCTTCTATGGAACACTGACAGAAGAGAGTTGATCTCTTGCTGCAGAGGAACAGTGAATGGGGGTTGAGAATGATATTCTCCCACCAGAGTGGGGGGGGGGGGGATGTTTTGCGGATGAAGCTTGTACCCCTCTCACACTATGGTTAGTGTCCACTACTCTTGAGGTAATAAGATGCCACATGTGGGCATAATGGCAAAGTCTGCTTGCTATGTGGAGAGGGTGGGGGTCCTCCAGAGGCAGGCTGGCTATGTTCTCTAAGAAGTCAAAAAACAGGCGCAGATTGAGCCTGGTGCAGCTGGCTGGGGTTTAGGAGCCTGTGGCTTCTTCTGTTGCTTAGGAGGCTGCTACTTCCTCTGGGTACCCCGAGGTTGGTATTGAGAAGCTGAGAGGTAAGGAGGATAAAATTTCTTCTTCTTACCATAGAAAGGATTCTTTGCTGCTTCTTGGCAGGGCTGGCAGTAGCTTTGGAAAGCATATTGAGGGTAGTATTCTCAGATTCTAACAGAGAGGCCTTACCTTGCCAATCCTTTCCAAACAGGTTCTCATCAGTACAGGGAATATTACCCAGTTTATCTTGAACCCACTGTTCAAGGTCTGATGCCTGGAGCCATGCAATCCTACATGCACCTATATAGATGAATGCATTAGCAAAGCAACATCTAAAACAGTCAAAGGTTGCCCTGTTGACAAATTTGGAAACGTTTTGAGCATTTTGGGCTAATGTAAGGTAGTCTGCCATCTTATCATCTGGGAGAAGAGGAGACATCGATTCCAGATCCCTAGTTACCTCTCTAAGGAACATACCCATGTTTATTTATTTATTTTATTTATTTTATTTATTGAACGGTTTTATATACCGCCTTTCAGAAAAATCAAAGCGGTTTACATAGAACAAAACTTGAACATTACATTGAAACTTATTCAAACAATTGAAATTACAGTGAACATTAAATTGTATATAATAAAAATGGTAATTTGAGGGTTACAATGCTGAGTATGTAGAGTATGTATGAATTTATCCGGGCCGAGAGCAAGGAGGCCTGAAAATAGCGACGCCCAAAAGCATCGAGGGTTCTTGATTCTCTGCCTGGGGATTGGAGAAGTGCATCTTAGAACTTTTAATTCAACGCATAGCCGATTCCACTACCACTGAGTGGTGTGGAAGCTGCGTTTTCTGGAATCCAGAGCTTTTCAGTTCTCGATATATAGTATCGAGTTGTCGAGTATGGGGAGAAATGGTGAGGGGCATTTCCAACATCCGGAGCATAAGATCCTGGAGTATAAGGTGGAGTATACTGTGAATAGACAGAGTAATCGCCTCTTTAGGAGCTGTAGGATATTGGGGAATGTCCAACTCCTCTGCTCTGGGTTCTTTCTCTGATGTAGGAGAAATGGATAGCCCCCTTGCCATATTTCTGATAAACTCTTGGAAAGATATATCTTTGGGTAGGAACATGCACCATTGCGGCAAAGGTGAGGATTCCTCCAGAAGACTTTGCATCTCTCAGATACCGATGGATCATTCAAAGAATTGGAATCGGTAGAATCAAAGTATCGATGGGAGCGATGCTCCTGTTCTTGCAAGGTCCGGTACCGATCGAGATTGGTATCAGCTCGAGAGACTTGCTGTATGAGTATCTCGGCACCAGGAATAGATTCGAGAGCCGGTATGGGCAGAAGCGTGCCGAGCAGCATGAAACCAGATGCAGACTGCATGGGCATCGTTGACTGTACCGGTACCTACGATACCGCCAGTAATGACCTGACCGGTACGGACGCTGCTAACAGAGCCACTAGACTCCACTCAATGGCCAGCATACGTTGATTCCTAGAGCTTGCTGATGCCTGGGTATCAGTACCGGAAGCATGGGCTACTCTTCCAGAGCATGGCACTAGGAGCTCTCCTGAGCTGGAGGGCTTGGGAGCATCCTGGACCCCTTTTGTGGCTTTGGAGGGTCCTCCCGCCGGGGTAGTTTGGCCTGTTGAACCAACTCCAGGGCAATGCTTGAGGCATTTCTACGTTTAAATAGAGATCTACCCTTGAGAGGATGGTCTCTCTTGTGTTTCAATACCTGAGATCCATGTGAGGAAGATGATGCCCTCGATGACGTCAAAGCGAGTGAAACCGCATCTAAGACAAAAAAGGAGCAGACTTTCACGGCCTGATTCTGTAGGCCTCTCTTTTGTCATCTTCTTGCACAGGGAACATTCAGATGGTTGGTGATCTGGGCCGAGGCATTTAAGACACCAGTCACCAGTACAAGCATTGTGGAACCTGTGTCTTTTGGGGAAACTGCTAGGTACGTATGACCTAGATTGGCCACTTTTGGAAATAGGATACTGGGCTTGATGGACCTTGGTCTGACCCAGTATGGCATATCTTAAGTTCTTATCAGAGATAGTGCTACCACACCAGAAACACTTCTTAAAACCACTGGTTGTTTTTTCCATCGTGTCAGATTCGATGGAAGGCCTAGGCCTAAGATGGTGTTGATGCACCTGAAAAAACTAAAGTTCTTCTTTTTCCTTTTTTTTTCCAGAAAGAAAGCACAGTTACTTACCTGTAACAGGGTGATCTCTGGGAACAGCAGGAATTAGTCCTCACATATGGGTACGTCGGAACCGACGGAGCCTGCGCGGGAAAGCTCCCCAGCTTCCCAGAAAGGAAGCTTTTGGGGCCTCCCACTGCACATGCGTGCTGCCTTCCCGCCTTCCTGACCAGCTCTCCTCAGTTCGAGTTTATAGCTGAGACAATAGAGAGAGGAAAGGAAGATAGATAGAAGATACAACTCCTAGGGGAGGTGGGTGGGTTGTGAGGACTAATTCCTGCTGTTCCCAGAGATCACCTGTTACAGGTAAGTAACTGTGCTATCTCCAGGAACAAACAGGAACAAGTCCTCACATATGGGGACTCCCTAGCTAAGATGCCTGCGAGATCCCCTTCCAAGGGTTCGCCATCTTCGTATGGATCTCAGGCATCCATCCTGGGAAGGTGGGCAGGAGTTGTTCAAGTATGGAACAGGTGTTTGAGGACAGCCTGATCAAACAAGGCATCCCGGCGGGAGTCCTTGTCCAAACAGTAATGGGCTGTGAAGGTATGAACCGAGGCCCATGTGGCGGCTCGACAGATCTGATCTATGGATACAGAGTGAAGATGAGCCATAGAAGTGGACATGGCTCTCACATTGTGAGCTGTGACATGGCCTTCCAGAGAAATAATTTTTACTCTGGTAAGCAAAGGAAATACACTGAGCAATCCAATTGGAAAGTGTACGTTTGGAGACTGGAAGTCCCAAATGAGAAGGATCAAAAGCCACGAAAAGCTGGGAAGACTTTCGATGTGGCTGAGTCCTGTTGAGGTAAAAGGCAAGAGCTCTTTTACAATCTAGAGTATGAAGGTTCCTCTCTGCACTGGATGCATGAGGAGCTGGAAAAAAGACAGGTAGATATACCTCTTGATTAAGATGAAAAGGCGAGACCACTTTGGGCATAAAGTGGGGATTCGTCCTAAGGATCACCTTATCATGATGAAACCTGGTATAAGGTGGATGAGACACTAAGGCCTGTAGTTCACTGATGCGGCGAGCCGAAGTGACTGCAATAAGGAAAATGACCTTCCAGGAAAGAAATTTCAAGGAGGTAGAAACCAACGGTTCAAAAGGTGGCTTCATAAGCTGACCTAGAACTAGGTTCAAATCCCATGCTACCGGAGGAGGCCGGATGGGAGGTTTAGTTAGAGTCAGGCCTCTCATGAACCTTGAAATAAGAGGATGAGAGGAGACAGGTTGTCCATTTATAGGTTTTAAGGATGCTGCAATAGCACTCAAATGGACTCTTACTGAATTCGTCTTAAGGCCTGCATTAGAAAGATGCAGGAGATAGTCTAGTAGAGAATTCAAAGGAAGTGCTAGAGGGTCAAGACCCTGTTGAGCACACCAAATGGAAAAGCGTTTCCATTTGAAAGCATAGGAACGCCTCGTGGAGGGTTTCCTAGAAGCATGAAGGATATCTTTCACTGGTTGAGAAAGATTGAAGTCATGAAGGCTTAGGCCTTCAGTAACCAAGCTCTGAGGTGTAGGGACTTGGGGTTTGGGTGCCACAAAGTCCCCTCCTCCTGAGAGAGAAGGTCTGGCGCAGCTCCCAGGTCCAGGGAGGGTCCCTGGGAGAGATGCAGAAGTAGAGGGAACCACACTTGGCGTGGCCAGCGTGGAGCTATGAGGATCATCGATCCGTGATCCCTCTGGAGTTTGAACAGAGTCTTGGGAATCAAAGGAATGGGTGGAAAGGCATATAGGAATTCCTGACCCCAATGCAGGAGAAAGGCGTCGTTGGCCTGAGCTCCCTGACACGGAGTCCTGGAACAGAACCGGGGAAGTTTGGCATTCCACGGACTTGCAAAGAGGTCTATGTCCGGGGTTCCCCATTCCTGAAAGATTCTGCCTATCTGGTCCATATGTAGGGACCATTCGTGTGGAAGCAGAACTCGACTGAGTCTGTCTGCCCGAGAGTTTTGAACCCCTGGAAGATATACTGCCAGAAGACGAATTTGATGCTCTCTAGCGAAGGCCCATAATCTGAGAGCTTCGTTGCAAAGCGACAGAGAGCCTGTCCCTCCTTGTTTGTTTACGTAGAACATGGCCACCTGATTGTCTGTCTGAACTAGGATGGTCAGGTTGACAAGGAGGGTATGGAAGACTTTGAGGGCAAAGAAGATTGCTCGCAGTTCCAGGAGGTTGATGTGAAGGGTGGTCTCCTGTGGAGACCAAGTACCCTGAGTGGAGAGGGATTGTAGATGGGCTCCCCACCCTGTTTGGGAGGCATCTGTTGTGAGGGTTGCTTGGGGCAACAAAGGTTGGAAGGGGGCCCCCAACAACAGATTCTTGGTGGACATCCACCATTGGAGGGACCAAAACAGACGCTTTGAGGTGAGGATTTGGTCGGAGAGCGCTCCTGATGCTTGAGTCCACTGGGTGGCCAAGGTCCATTGAGCTGCTCTCATATGAAGACGAGCGTAGGGCACCACGTGAACCGTGGAGGCCATGTGGCCCAGAAGTCGCAGCATTTCTCTGGCTGTCAAGTGACTGCTGGACTGAGCTTGGGAGGCCAAGCACAGCAGACGTTGGCCCCGGACTTGAGGTAGGTAGGCCCTTGCAGTGGTGGTGTCCAACTGGGCCCCTATGAATTCCAGAGACTGAGTAGGGATAAGTTGAGACTTGGGAAGGTTTACCACCAGTCCCAGATACTGCAGAATGTGCCTTGTGCGGTCCAGGGAAATCTGGGCCTCTGACTGAGATGGAGCTCGGATGAGCCAGTCGTCCAGATATGGGAATACAAAAATTCCCAGACCTCTTAGAAATGCGGAAACAACTGCCATGCATTTGGTGAACACTCTTGGAGCAGAGGCTAGACCGAAGGGAAGTACTCTGTACTGGAAATGTTTTCCCTGAAACAGAAATCTTAAGATATTTTCTGTGGGATGGGTGGATGAGTATATGTGTGTACGCATCCTTGAGATCTAGAGAACAAAGCCAATCCTGACTCTGAAGGTATGGAAGGAGAATGCCTAGAGAAAGCATTTTGAATTTCTCCTTGTACAGAAATTTGTTCAATTCTCTCAGATCTAGGATAGGTCTGAATCCCCCTGTCTTCTTTGTTATGAGAAAATAAGGGGAGTAGAATCCTGTCCCTTGTTGAAGAAGAGGAACCTCTTCTATTGCCCCTTGGGCAAGGAGAGAAGAGACTTCCTGATCCAACAGGCCCAGGAGAGATGGGGGAGAATTGAAGTGCCTCACCATGGTATATGGAGGAAGGTTGGAAAAATGAAGTTTGTAGCCCTCTCTGATGATAGAGAGGGTCCATTGCTCTGATGTAATTTGCTCCCATCTGGGAGCAAAGTGAGCTAACCTTCCGGGAATGGTGAGGGGCTCTGGTTGTTCTAGAGCCAGAAAGGTTAAGTTCTCTAGGGGCAAGTCAAAACCCCTGAGGGGGTTGAGCCTGCTGAGGAGTGGCAGACACTGCAGGCTTTGACCTTGCCTGTTTAGGCTGCTGACGTTTAGCAGCAAAGCGAGGCTGAGAAGATTGTTGGCCAGTATTTGTGGAAAATCTGGTCTTCTTGTAGTAAGGCCTCTTGAAAGACTTTTTCTTGGTAGGAGTAGAGGTAGACTTAGAAAGTCTATCTAAAGTAGCATTTTCTGCATCCATTTGAGTGGCTTTAATTTGCCAGTCTTTACCAAATAAGTTCTCACCTGTACAGGGCAGATTCCGTAAGCCATCTAGGACCCAGGGTTCTAGGTCAGAGGCCTGGAGCCAAGCAAGTCGTTGGGCTGCAATGGCAATGCCCGAAGCTCTACCGGCACCCTCAAAGGAATCAAAGGCTGCTCTGTTGGAGAACTTAGAAACATCTAGAAGCTGTTTCACTAAAGAAATGAACTCCTCCTTTCTATCTTCAGGGATAAAGGGGCAAAATGCTTTACCTTTAGGGCAAGTTCCCTTAGAAACATGCCCATATACAGACTGTATGAATTAATCCTGGCTATAAGCATACTAGCCTGGAAGATTTTCCTACCAAAAGAGTCTAGGGTCTTACATTCTCGCCCTGGAGGGGTAGAAGAGTGCCTTTTGGTACTCTTAATCTTTTTCAGCGCAGACTTCACCACAATGGAATGGTGAGGCAGCTGAGTTTTTTGAAAACCAGGAGGGAGGGAGGGACCCGGTACATGGTGTCCAACCTACGAGAATGAGGAGACAATGTTAGAGGAGCCTCCCATAAGTCCCATCAAGTGTTCTTGAAGGATTTCATGGATAGGCAGGGTAACTGCCTCTTTAGGAACCTTAGGGTAAACTTTGCAATCGACAGACACACTAATCGGGTCCATCGCTGGAACTCCCCAGTCTTCCAATAGCAACTGGAACACAGACTCCGAGAGAGACTACTCCCAGAGTCCAGAAGGTTGTGACTCAGGTAATCCACCAGAATAATCTTGCTCCCAGTCTTATGTGCAGCCAAAAGAGCGAACGAGCAAGTTGAGCTCCCCCTACTGCAGCAGTGGAACCGCCACTGTCATGGCATTGTCCAACAAAACTCTCACTGCCTTGCAGCTCAGCAAGGGGAGAAGTGCCTCCAGAGCCAGACACACCGCCTGTATCTCAAACAGACTGATAGACAACCAACTCATCGGCGGACCATCGACCCTGAGTCACCTGAGATTATGTCCCCCACCCAGCCATCTGTGGTCACCACCATACAGTTTGAGGACTCAAGAGGCATTCCTGCCACGAGCTGTGTCAGATCCAGCCACCATCTCAAATTCACTCTACCATCCTCCCAGAAGGAAGTCTGACCTCCAAGGATTAAAAGTGGGGAGACCACTGTGACAGGAGGTCCATCTGCAGTGCTCTTTGCAATCCTGCCCTTAGGCAGAAAAGCCATGCCCTAGAGCAGGAGTCTCAAACTCAAATTGCTTTGAGGGCCAAATGAGGACTTGTAAAGTAACCCACGGGCCGCATAAGACGCGGGGCCTCATTTGCGTAAATATTTGCATAATGTTACCATACAAAGCGCAGACGTTAATGATGCACATTTCCCAGAACTGACATATTCCAGTTAATAAATTCAAAATAAAGAGATATTTTTCTACCTTTTGTGCATTTTTTTCAGTTGCAATTGTTCCAGTCACTTTCTTCTGGTTTCTTCATGTCTTCTGCTAACTCTCCATCGTCTGCTGTCCATTTGTCCTTTCTTCTCTCTTCTAGTTTTTTTTCCATTCTCTCTCTACATCTGCTTTAACATATTAATCTTTCTCCTTTTGCTCTTTCCTCATTCCTATTTCACCCACTCAAATTTTACCCCTCCATCCTCAATCCCACTTACTCTCCCAATACCCGGCCAATTGTAGATTTTTCATCCCTCCCACACAAAATATTTTTCCCCTCTCCATTTCACTCTCCCAGCCCCATCTCATTCTAATCCTCCCCCAACATAAGCTCCCTTCTAGTTCCAGCCCCACCCAGCATCCGCTCCCTTCTAGCCCCCACATCAGCCCATTTCCAGTCCTATCCTAGCCCCACCATCAGCCCATTTCCTGTCCTAGCTCCCCCCCCACTAAGCCCATTTCCAGTCCTAGCTCCCTCCCCTCACAGCACATTTCCATTCCAAGCCCCCCTCCCCATCAGCTATTTGCAGTTCAAGCCCTCCCTTCTACTCAGCCCATTTCCAGTCCTAGCAACCCCCCCAGTCCATTACCAGTTCTAGCCTCCCCATAGCCCATTTCCAGTCCTAACCCTCCCATCAGCCCATTTTCAATCTTAGCCTCCCCATAGCCCATTTCCAGTCCGAACTCCCCCCCATCAGCCCACCTCCAGTTCTAACTCCCCCCCATCAGCCCAGGTAAATTAAAAAAACAAAAACACACCTGGTTTCTGTCGCCGTGGCAGCGGCAGAATCAGCTGTCCCGCGGCCCCTTCCCATCTGCCCGGTAGAGCGCGCAGCAGCAGCAGCTTCTTTCAGGGCCGCCCGCAAAGAGTGTATTTCCCTCTCGCGCGCGCGCGGCTATTTTAAGCCTGCCGGGGCTGCCCCAGCAGGCTTAACAGAGCCACGCGCGAGAGGGAAATACACTCTTCGCGGCTTGAAATGCCCGCCACTGATGGAGCTGACGGAGGGCTCTGCCAGGCAGATGGGAAGGGGCCAGGGGACAGCTAATGCTGCCGCTGCAGCAGAAGCCAGGTTTTTTTTTTTTTTTTGACAGCTGATTCTGCTGCTGTCACGGCGACGGCGGCGGCGGCAGCAGCAGAGGAAGCCAGGGTTGTTTTTTTGTTTCCTCTCCATCACGGGCCACACAAAGTTCTCTCGCAGGCCGCGTGTTTGAGACCCCTGCCCTAGAGTGTGTCAAAGCGAGCTCCCAGATACTCCAGGGATTGGAAGGGTTCCAACTGGCTCTTGACAAAGTTGACCATCCAGCCTAACTTTTACAGGTGCAGGACTACCAGGGCCAGCGACTGATGACTCTCCTGAAAGGTTATTTACCAGAATAAGCCAGTTGTCCAAATACGGGTGGACGAGAACCCCTTTCTTGCACAGGTATGCTGCCACCAGCACTACCATGACCTTAGTGAACACCCAAGGCACTGTGGCCAGACAGTCATGGCCTGAAACCGAAATGCCCTCTGGGCACTGCAAAGCAAAGAAATCATTGATGATTGGGGCACATCGGAATGTGCAGATAAGCCTTGGTCAGGTCCAGAAAGGTGACAAACTCCATTTGTAGCACGGCCATTATCACGGATCACAAAGTTTCCATATAAAAGCACAGAAGCTTTAAGGTCCTGTTGACCCCCTTTCAGATCTAAAGTGGGGCACCAGGAACCTTCATTCTTGGGAACCACAAAGTAGATGGGGTAATGACTGGAGACGCAGTTGTCTCGAGGCACCAGTACAACTGCTTCAAGCTGCAGCAGGCAGTCAAGGATCACTTCCACTGTCTGTGCTTTGCCGGTTGCCAGGCACAGACACACCATGAATGTTTCTGGAAGAGACCTAGCGAACTCAAGAGCGTAGTCATCCCAGACCACCTCCAGGACCCAGGTGTCTGACGTAATTTATTTTTTATTTATTTTATTTGTGTGCTTTTCTATACCGCCCCTTCCAGAGATCAGGGGCGGTTTACAGAGAACAAAGAAAACAACAATGACATAGTTAATATGTTCTCAACATGTTCTATTTACAATGAACAGGCCAAACTTATAGTTCAATGAATACATAACTATTTACACCAAACAGGAATATATCAGTTTTCTACAGGTTTACATATTACAGCATGTACATACAGCTTTGATTTCAAGTGAATTGTGTGAAAAAAATGGTATGGCCTATGGGAGTGAGTAGGCTGGAACAAGGGGAAAATGATACATGTACTAGGTAGGGTTAACTTGTGTTTGATGATCAGCATGCTCTTGTGATATCTGATCAGTGGTGTGCTATATGTTGTTGAAGTGCTGGATGAAAAGGTACGTTTTAAGCTCTTTTCTGAAGGTTAGGAGGTCTTTAATCTCTATTAGGTTGGTTGGTAGATTGTTCCATTGACTGGGTGCATAGTATGAAAAAGCAGAATTGCTTGTTATCTGCTTAGTTTTCCGTATAGAGTCAGGGATTAGAAGCATGTTAAGATTCACTCTTCTCGTTCTGTTTTCTGGGGGAGGTCTGGATTAAGGTTGACAGATGAGAAGGGGCTATTTTGTTAATGAGCTTGAAAGAGGTCACTATGGATTTATATCGAATTCTACTGGCAACAGGAAGCCATTGGAGAGAGTATAGAATGAGAGAGATGTGGTCAGATAGTTTGGCTTGGAAAACAATCCGGGCAGTGACATTTTGGGTCATTTGTAGTATATGTAGATTTTTCTTGGTTGTGCCTTGTAGTATACCGTTGTATTAGTCTAAGTGTGGTGTAATAAGCGCTTGGACAACGGTTCTGAAATAGTCTATGTCAATGAGGGGTCTGAGCTGCTGAATGGTCCTAAGTTTAAAGAATATAGTTTTAGCAGTATGTTTTATATGGGAAGTTAGGCTGAGTGTTTTCTCAAGAGTAACTCCTAGATATTTTACCTCAGATTTGACTGGGAGGGTGATGTTCCTCAGCTTAACAACTGAAGGGGGGATGAAGTTAGAGTTTCTGGATGCAAAAAGCACTTAAGTCTTTTTGAAATTAATGTCCATGTTCATTGAACGGCGCCATAGTTCAGTTTCAGCGAGACAGGTTGCTATATCATCATGATTTGGGTTAGCTATGTCAAATGGGGAGAACATGATGTCGTCCGCACAGATGTAGTAGTTTATATTATGGCGCTTAAATATGGAGCAGACAGGTTGGAGATAAAGATTAAAGAGTAAAGCGGAGAGAGCAGAGCCTTGAGGAATTCCCTGTTCTTGTGGGAATGGTAGTGAAGAGACTTGGTCTATTTGTACATATTGGATTCGGTTAGCCATGTAGGATTTGAACCAATCGAGCGTTTTTCCCTTTATGCCTAGTTGAGTTAGTCTAGCGATGAGGGTGACATGGTTTACACTGTCAAAAGCTGAGGACATAGAGAAATATAAGAATAAATGCTTGCTTAACGTTATCCATGCCTTTGATGAGCGAGTCAAAGAATTAGAAGTAAGGTTTCTACCCCATGAAATGGGCGGAAACCGTACTGGTGCTCATCTAATGGAGAGGTTGTGTCGATATAGTCCTGCAGTTGAATTTAGACGACCTTCTCAATAATTTTAGCAAGGAAGGGTATACTAGCGATGGGGTGATACGAGGAGGGGTCACTGTTATTGAGGGTTTCATTTTTTAGTAAAGGGCGAATTGCTGTATGTTTGAGATCATTTGGCATGAAGCTCTGAAGTAGTGATTGATTCACTGTATTTAAGATGTAAGGGGCTAGTTCTGATTTTGCCGCCTTAATCCATGCTACCGAACATGGATCAAGGAGTGAGGTAGTAGTATTGAGTTTTGAAATGGTCTCTAGTAGTTGCTTGTTTGTAATTATATGGAAAGAGTTCCATTCATTGGTGTTATCTGTTGTGGGAGATAAAAGGACAGGTGCTGAAAGGCTACTCTGCTTAAGCTTGCTAGCAAAATGATTCGCTATTTGCTGAGGGTTGACAGGGATTTTGTGGGGGGTTAGCTTCAGGAGCTTTACTGTAGTTAAGGATTTAATAATCTCAAATAGCTCCCTTGGATGGTTAATGGCTTTCGATAGGGCTTTTGTGTGGTGTAGTTTTTTTGCAGAGTTTATAGAGTCCTTATAGGAGTTGAGGATTGCAAAATATTGTACCCTGAATTCTGATGTTTTTTTCTTTCGCCATTTAGATTCCAACTTCCTGAGATCCTTCTTTAAAGTAGTTAGTTCAGCAGTACACCATCTCTCAGTTGCTTTACGTTGAGGTACTTTATTTGAAGCCTAAGCAGGAAAGAACCTCTACAGGCCCCCAAACCTTCACTGGGAAGGCTGGACTGTACTGGGAGCTCCTAAAGCCCCTCCTTAGCCCCCACGGGCACCGCCTCGAAAGGAAGAACCACACTGCAAAAGTGGGAACTCTGTGGGTTGACTGTCCGAGTGGGACAAAACCCACAAGAGTCCCAACCGCTGTCCCTCACGGGACCACCCTTGCCAGCTTTGGGCTTATCCTCTAGTAACTTAGGCACCTTAGAGTCACTCAAAGCCTTGACCAGCTTCTCCAAATCCTCTCCAAAGAGCAACTTCCTGGCAAAGGGGAGTTTACTAAGCCTTGTCTTGGAAGGCCATGTCAACTGACCAATCGCACAACCACAATAGCATCCAGGTCAAGACCATGGCAGACAAACCCTTGGCTGATGCCCAAAGCAAATGAAAGAGCAGATCCATCAAAAAGGCTGACTCAGATTCCAGTCTGGCTGCCTGACCTCAGGCAGCAGAATCTGCACCTGTCTCCTCCAGGATCCTCTGAGACCACCGGACAGGTACTAGCCATGTAAGCTCTGCATATGGCACCCTACAACACCAGAACAGACACCTTGAAGGCCTGCTTGAGCAGCACCTCAATGTGCCGGTCCTGGGGATCCTTCAAGGCAGCACCTCCCTTCACCGGGATGGTGGTCTTGCATATAACTGCCATCACCAGCACATCCACCCGGGACAAACACAGCTTCCCCTCCTCCAGGGGAATCTAATACAGCCTTGTCATGCTCTGCCAGACGCCTAAGCCCACGTCTGGGGAGCACCACTCCTCAGCAATCATAGCCTTTAAAGGTCATATAGACTGGTAAGGACTGTGGTGGCTTACGAATGCCCTCCATTAGTGGGTCTTTCATGGGTTCTGAGGCCTCCAGCCCAGGGTCCTCCGCAATATGCACTACTGTCAGAACTCTGTGATAAGAGCAGGGAGTTCATCCCAATGAAAAATCTGCACCTGGTCCTGGTCCTGTCCCGCAGGAATTCCCCCTCCTCCAGATCCTCTTGAAGCTGTTCCTCCCAGAAGCCAAAGATCATACCGATCCAAACTCCATGTTCTCCTCAAGCTGATCCCAGCAGGGATGCTTGGGTTCTGCAAAAACCTCTAGACCCTTAACTAGGAGAGCTTTAGGGGAGACTGAGGATCTGTCACTCAGGCCCTGCTTCGAAACAAATGCCTGGTAAAGCAAGAGGACTAATTTGAGGGAGGAGAGCCTTCTCCTCACAAACTGCCACCTGGCAAGTCAGACTTGGCACTGAGGAGATTGGCTAACACCATCTGAAGCACTGGAGGCTCAGGGCCCTCTAGCCCTGCAGCACTGCCAGTATCCAAAATGGCGGCAGTTCCTGACAAAACCATAGGGCCACTGCCATCTTCTGAGGCCCTGGCACAGTCCCCACTCCTGTTCCACAGGTCTCCAGTCCTCCTGGGCCATCCAAGTCTCTCTGCAAAGGTTGCACCTTCTCAAAGGCAGCCACATCACAGTCAGACATCTGAAAGCTGTGACCTGCGGCTGCCGCATACTGCACATCTGCCACAATCCATAATCTTCAGCCCCACCAGCCATGCAGCTATTCCTCTGTGCTTTTTACAGCATTCAGCAGGCGCCAATGTGTGGACGTACCTGAAGGCTATCCCACCGAAGACTGGGTGCTCTTGCGGCCAGTCTTCAATGTTGCCACTGTTCCTGCCTGTTTACTTTTCTGTTTGTTTGTTTTTCCTGTTGAATTCTTAAAGGCCCAGGCACTAGATCTACCCTCTGCCCCCCCCCCCCCCCCAAAGAGTTGGAGGGAAGAGAAGAAAGGGAGCCGGCAGGAGAGGACAACTAGGGGATGTAGAAAGATTTGGATGGGGGCTTGGGTCTCAGGGAAAAGTTTAAAGTGTAAGAACAGTTCTGAATATTCTGTCAGTGTTACAAGGGGGTGTTTATGAATAACTCAAGGTTACATCTTGCATGACAGGGAACTTTTGTTTGCAGAATGCTTGTCCTGATTAAGCGTGAGCAATATATTTGTTCCCACCTTGACCTGAAACATGTAGTGTTTAGCTCGACCTGTAATACGTAGATAACAAAAAGGCAAAGCAAGAAGAATGACGTAGAGTGATAAGATGTAAACGTACAATGTGGCAGTTTTTTCCTAATAAAAGAAAGTATTGTGGCCAAGCTGGGGGTGGGGGGTGCGGTGGGTTACAGGGGACTGCTCAGGTTTACAGGCCTGTGAAACCACCCACTTAAGCCTTAAAGCAGACTGTTATGGTATATTTCTGTGCATTTGGTTTCCATTTCATTTCTTCTCACTTGCACAGAGCTCAGGGAATTGGAACCAAGAACAGAGGAAGGATTTTGCTTATTGCCCCCCGGTGAAGATTAGAACACGCAGATCACCTCAGGCCGGGGGTTCAATTCCTGCATGGGGACAAGTAACCTCAGGCCGGAGGGACTGAGGTCTCTAGTCCCATGGCTGCTCCTTGTGGCCTTGGGCAAGCCACTTAACCCTCCATTGCCTCAGGTACACTTAGATTGTGATCCCTTTGGGGACAAGGGAATAAAAAGTACCTGTTAGTATGTATGTGTAAACCGCTCTGATGTGTAAGTAAAGGGCGGTATATCAAATGCCTAAACCATAACCATAACCCATCAGGGAGAATAGGGGAGGTACCCAGCACCACCGGGTTCTGCACCCCAGGCTTACTAGCAAACTTCAGCCCAACTCCACAAACCAGCATGCACAGTCAATGCTCACCATCTGCTGGAGACTGAAAAATACTGGCTTTGGTCAGGTGGCACAAGCTATTTATACCAGGCTCTGAACTTGTATTTCTCAGCCTCCACCTGCTGTTTGGCGAGCACAACCTACACATCTGGACTGACCTGGAGGGACAGTTTGGAAAGATTTTTAAGGAGCGTGTAAAGAGCATGGGAGAACCTCAAACATCAGTTCCATGAGAGCAGCTACAATTTTCACCTTCCTAAAATTAACAGATCAAGAGATTGAAAAAAACTAAACTAATAAAAAGTAGCATTGCAATAATGCTAGATGACATTCTAAATTGAAGCGGATCTTTATAAGTCTCAACTTCTATGCAAGATAACAAATGTATTAAAATGGAGTACAAATTTTATAAAATGAAGATTGTCAATATGAACGCAAGGGAGAATCTACTATAACCAGAAACTAAATCTACAGTCTCTGAAATCAATTTTCAGAAAGATTTTGTTATCCTAAGTACAAGATAAAATAAATTAAAAAAAAAAAAGGAAACCCTTCATCTCAGCTGCTTTTAAGGGCTTTGTTTTTAAAAGGTGATTTACCTTGCTGAGCGAATCCACACCAAAAGGAACAACCAAATAAGCCAGCTATGAAAATGAGTTTAAAATCCATCTGAAAAACAAAATATAGTTGTATGAGCTGCATGGGTCAAAATGGTGATACACAAGTGGCATGCAATGCACTCAAGACGCAAATTCTCAGTTTACAGAGGTGCCCACTAAGGGCAAATGTTTCCAATTTTTCTACAAACATTAAGATATTTTGGTCTAGTTTCCTGTAGGGAAACTGGCCTTAAGATATTTTTGCCCCCCCTTCATCCAAATTTTGTTCAAACTTATGCCAGACAGCAGAATGTGCAATGACCCTTGGTTCACAATTTCAATGTGTCCATGAGGCCCCTGACATTTTGAATCCCTTCTTATTTCCTTTAAACAGTCCACTACAATTTAGTTGACATCTTGTAAATGTTAAGAGCACACTGTGGTATCACTGAGCATTTTAAATTTTGTACTTATTACTCAAATTCACACAAAAACGGTTATAACCATGTACAAATTTCTGTTCTAAAAAAAGTAAACTATGCATCATCAAATGTTCACCCCTCCATTTCACAGTGACAAAGGAGGATAATAAATCACAAATTGGGGACTTAGTACAGAGGCATTAGCAAGCCTACAGTTTTCTCCTACAGGAAGACATGCAATGAAGCTACAAGGTAAACTATTTAAGACTAACAAAAGAAAATATTTTTTCACTCAACGTGTAATCAAACTCTGGAATTTGTTACCAGAGGATGTAGTAAAGGCTGTTAGTATAGCTGGGTTTAAAAAAGGTTTGGACAAGTTCCTGGAGGAAAGGTCCATAAACCATTATTAAGAAGGGACCCAGGATATCAATGCTTGACCCAGTACAAGCATTGTGGAACCTGGGTCTTTTGGGAAAACTGCTAGGTACGTATGACCTAGATTGGCCACTGTTGGAAACAGGATACTGGGCTTGATGGATCTTGGTCTGACCCAGTATGACATATCTTATGTTCTTATGCACAAAAAGCTAAGCTTTCAGACTTTACTATTGCCTGGGGGTTTTTTTTGTTTTCTTTTTTTTTAATATAAACTTAACTGTTAGACTATTCCTAAAAACGGATATCTGACTGCCTACATTCCTTGCATAGCCTTTAAATCAGATATCTGAGTGTGCCCTCAGTTCATGTAAGGCCTACTGGCCAGGGACACTTAGGTTCCCACCCACCCTACCCCTTACCCCACCCACCCCAGGGTTGCATTGCCTACAAAGTCATCATATACATTGGTATCTGTCCTTTTAATTTTGTGTTACACCCACCTTTTCTCCCTCTCATTGGATCACTTAATCAGCATTTCGTGTATTCAATGTAATAACTGTGGTGCTTTCATTCTGAGAAGAATCATTTGGAACCTAAGGGCTTGCCCTATATGCCTCAAGTTAGCTGCTATGCATAAAAAATTGACTCTACTAGGGAAAGAATTAGCTGCAATTAAACACACCTCTTCTAGGGTACAAACGGAACAAAATCCACCATCGCTCCCACAAAGAATCAAACAGCCCAGGAACAAATGGATCACAGTGGGCTCTGGTAGGTTGCGACCTGTAACACAGAGACACACTATACATATCAAGAGATATCCCTGCATACTGCCTTCTCTGCCTTGGATAATGAGGGTGCCCAATCCGTGGAAACTGGTGTGCCCTTAAATGAGAGAGTCAAATGCCAAATCTGCTGATAATGCATCAAATATGAAGAAAAAAAAACACAAAACAGAAAACTACTACTACTTGGAGATTCCATCAGAGGCACCAACTTGGGAACACAGTTCAAAAGAGAAAAGATGATCAAATGCCTCCCGGGCTCTTCAGCCAGCAGGAATATGAACCAAATTGTTGGTGTTGTTAATGCATAAAGTGAGCACTCCTAAATTGATGTTGTCATCCACTTGAGTACAAATAACGTGGTTAGAAACAGTGCCTCTGCAGTTCAAAGGCACTTCCAGACTTTGGGAGAGAAACTCAAGCCCATTGTCAATAATGTAGCATTCTCAGAAGTTCTACCTGTTCTTGGTAAGGGGGCAGAAGGGCTGCATCGCATAAATAACTTTAATACATGGCTCCGAACGTGGTGCAAACAAGGATTCAGATATATAGGTGGCTGGGGAAACAGATGGATCAACAAGAGGCTATATTATGGTGATGGATTACATCTCTCCATCGCAGGGAAAAGGATCCAGAGTGAAAAATTCAGGCAGTATATGGAAAGGCATTTAAACTAGGGAAAGGGAGTGATGGATGGGGAAAGACAAGCTCAGGATGTCACTCCAAGCAAAAGCATAACATTGGAAACAGCCACACTTTTAAACCACACCCCAATGAGAAGTGGGAAGAGGTGTGTAGAACAAAATCCATGCAAAATACAGGCAAGCCAGTCAAATGCTGGAAAGCAATGAGCACAAATGCTCAAAGCCTATTTGATTCTCCAAAGTGGTGGATGCTCTAATAAAGGCAAAAAACGCAGCTTTCGCAAAATTCAGAAGCTCGCAAGGATCAAATTAAAAGAGACAAAAAGAGAAATAAGGAAGCCACATCAAAGGCAGAAGAAAAGATAGCTAAAGATGTGAAATGTGGCGACAAAACTTTCTTCAGGTATTCTCGGGAGAGAAAGAAAATCAGGAGGCGGCATTGCAGGACTCAAAAGTGCTGGGAACAGACTTATGGAAAGTGACATTGAAAAAAGCAAAAATGCTAAACAAAAATACTTCTGCTCTATTTTTTACTAAAGAAAATCCTGGAGAAGGACCACCTGTGATTCCCAAATATAAAAACGGGAATGGAGTAGATACCACACCATTCACAGAAGACGATGTGTTAGAACAGCTTGCAAAACTGAAAGTGGATAAGGCCATGGGACTGGATGGGATACATCCCAGGATACTGAAAGATCTCAGAGAAGTTCTTGCAGGGGCATTAAAGGATGTTTTTAATAGATCCTTGGAGAAAGGAGAAGTTCCACAGGACTGGAGAAGGGCTGATGTGGTACCTCTTCACAAAAGTGGCAAAAGGGAAGAAGTGACAAACTACAGGCTGGTAAGCCTTACCTCGGTGGCGGGAAAAGTAATGGAGTTGCTCCTGAAAGAGCGAAAAGTGGACTCTCTCGAAACCAACAGGTTGCATGATCCAAGGCGTTTTACCAAAGAACAATCTTGCAAACAAATCTGATTGAGTTCTTTGACTGGGTGACTAGAGAACTAGATCAAGGGCATGCGATGGAAGTCACCTACCTGGATTTCAGCAAAGCCCTTGATACTGTTCCTCATAGGAGGCTTATCAATAAGCTCAGTTTGGGGATGAGTCCCAAGGTGGTGAACTGGATCAGAAATTGGTTGACTGACAGATGACAGAAGGCAATGGTAAATGGAACTCACTCGGATGAAAGGAAGGTAATTAGTGGGGTGCCCCAGGGTGTGGTCCTGGGACCAGTACTATTCAATGTATTTGTAAGTGATATTGCTGAAGGACTGAATGGAAAAGTCTGTCTTTTTGCAGACGACATGAAAATTTGCAACAGAGTGGACTCCCCTGAGGGAGTGGAGAATGTGAGGAAAGATCTACAAAAGCTGGAAGAATGGTCTAAAGTTTGGCAGTTAAGATTTAATGTCAAGAACCGCAGTGTCATGCACTTAGGAAGCAGAAATCCAAGGGAATTATATGTGATAGGGGGCAAGAGCTTGGTGTGCACGGGCCAGGAGAAGGACCTCAGAGTGATTATTTTTAAGGATCTCAAGGTGGCGAAACAGTGCGACAAGGTGGTGGAAAAAGCCAGAAGGATGATAGGTTGCATACAAAGAGGAATTACCAGCAGAAAGGAAGTGGTACTAATGCCACTGTACAAGTCGCTGGTGAGGCCTCACTTGGAATATTGTGCTAAATTTTGGAGACCAAATCTTGCAAAAGATATAAAAAGACTGGAAATGGTTCAGAGGAAGGTGACCAAAATAATTTGGAGCCTCCGTCAGAAGACTTTTGAAGACCTAAATATGTACATTCTGGAGGACAGGAAGGACAGGGGAGATATGATTCAGACCTTTAAATACTTAGAGTATTAATGAAGAAACAAACCTCTTCCAAAGACGGGGAAGCTGTAAAACTAGAGGGCATAACATGAAGTTGCAAGGGGGTAAATTGAAAGGCAATGTTAGGAAATACTTTTTCACTGAAAGGGTGGTGGATGCTTGGCATGCCCTCCCGATGGAAGTGGTGAGGGCAAATACAGTGACAGAATTCAAAATGGCATGGGACAGTCACAGTGTATCCCTCTGTAGCAATAGTCTAAAATCAAAATAAATATAACTATCTCTTATATCCCAACAAATAGGGGTGACCTACATGGAGCGGTGGATACACCCCTAAACAAAGGCATGGGGAGAGGCGACCGGCACAGAGCAGCAAGTGCACCTACTCTTGCCACCTTGCTGGGCAGACTAGATGGACCATACTAGTCTTTATCTGCCGTCATTTACTATGTTACAAATAAAGAATGCAGAATTAAAATACTTAGTTAAGTTTGTAAGTAGAATTTTGCCATCACAAAGGTCTGGCTCCTCCCTACCCCAGGCCTGACACCCTCCATTTTTCTCCCTGCTCAGAGTTGATCATCTTCCCCAACAATCTCACATGCCAACTTAGCTTGAACCCCTTTGTAAGCTTTATCTTCTTCCCCCTTCCCTCCTGTAAGTTCAACGCCATGAATCCTCCCCCCCCCCTCCCCCAGAGTGCACCCTCCACAGCTTTCTCTACCATCACCCAGTTTTCTTCTCTCCCTCTCTTTCTATTTCTTTCACTATTCCCTAGCTAGTTCTAGCCACTTTCTCAACACTTTCCCTTTGGTATATACCTCTATAGCTCTTTCGGAATCTTTCCACCAAACCCCTTCCCCAACAGCACCCCCCCCCCCCCCCAAGCTTTCCCTCTCACTCGCGATGCTGATCTGCATAAGAGAAGGAAAAAGTGAACATCAAGCCATGTCTTCTTCCTTCACAATCATGGGTCTGACAGAAGCAATCGAGATGACCAAGAAAGATTCCCTGCAGGACAAGGCCGACAGCTCCAACATCTGCCTAGTGGACTCAATAACTACCAGGATTCATCTTCCTTGAAAGTCAAATCTTAGAGAGAGGCAGCACAAATGGTCTCAAGGGGAGGTCCTTTCTGCACCTTCAATACCAGGGACAGACTCCACTGAGGGGACTATCAGACATACTAGCAGACAGATCTGCTTCATATCCTTAAAGAGATGAGAGATGTCAGAAATCGCTGGTGTTGCTCCCAGAGGGGAATAGGGAAGTATGTTTCGGGGAGATCCAGGAAGATGAGAAATTACCCCGCTGGACTGACTCAATGACTTATCTGCTGGTCTCCATGCAAAAATAGGGGACTCAGCTTGGCATCATGTGCCATTAGGCCCAGGGTAGACCTCAAGAAATCTATTTTCTGATGCCCAAAAGGAGTTAACATAGCACTCCTGGCCCTCCTCTGCAAAGTACTACTACTACACTACTACTGAGCATTTGTTTAGTGCTACAAGTCATATGCAGCGCTGCAAAGACATATAAGAGACAGTCCCTGCTCATCAGAGCTTACGTCGACAGACAACACAGAAGGTGTCGACAGAGGTAAAACAAGGGGGAAATGTAAAGAAACAAGGAGATCAGGTGAGTCAAGATCCAAAAGCAGCAGCGAAGAGGTAAGTTTTCAGCCTGGATTTGGAAAAGGGTCAGTGAAGGTGCCTGGCGTACAGACACAGGTAGTTTATTCCAGGCGTAAGGTGCAGCAAGGTGAAAGTAGCGAAGTCTGGAGTTAGCAATAGAAGAGAAGGGCACAGATAGAAGCAGTTTGACAGAACGACGGAGCTCCCGAGGGGGCTAATGAAGTGACGAGAAGAGGAGTAGTATGAGCATGACGAGACTACGGAAAATTAGCTGCACAGCAGAGTGTTGAATAGATTGAAGGGGAGAAAGATGATTCAAAGGCAGACCAGCAAGGAGTGGATTGCAGTAGTCAAGACAGGAGGTGATTAAGGAGTGGATAAGTGTCTTAGTAGTGTGTTCAGAAAGGAATGGGCGGATTTTGTTGATGTTATAGAGAAAGAAATGACAGGTCATAGCTATCAGATGGATGTGTGTGGAGAAGGAGAAAGAAGAGTCAAAAACAACCCCAAGGTTTCGAGCCTAGGAAACAGGAAGGAGTAGAGAGTTATCCATAGAGAGACTGAGAAAGGAGGAAGAGGAGGTTTTAGAGGGAAAGATAAGAAGCTCAGGCTTGGCTATGTTCAATTTTAAGCAGCCATGAGACATCCAAGCAGCAATGTCAGAAAGGCAGGCAGAGATCCGGGCCTGTATTGCCGGAGACATTTCATGCATAGAGAGGTAGATCGGGGAGTCATCAGCATAATGATGGTACTGAAAGCCATGGGAAGAGATGAGAGCACCAAGGGACTGGGTATAGAGAGAGCAAAGGAACAGACCCAAGACAGATCCTTGGGGTACACCAACTGAGAGCGGGATAGCAGAAGTGGAGGAGCCACCAGAACACACACTGAAAGAGCAATGGGAGAGATAGGAGGAGAACCAGGATAGTACAGAGCCCTTAAAACCAAGCAAGGACAGGGTATCGAGAAGAAGGTTGTAGTCGACAGTGTCAAAAGCAGCAGAGAGGTCAAGAAGGATGAGGACAGAGTAAAGGCCCTTGGATTTTGCCAGGAAAAAGTCATGCAGACTTTGGCAAGAGCCGTTTCAGTAGAGCATAAAGGACGAAAGCCAGATTGTAAAGGATCCAGGAGAGCATGAAAAGAGAGGAAGTCAAGGCAGCGGCGGTGAACTGCAGAGGACCAAAAAACACAGGACACTGTGGAAAATCGTAAAAGACTTTATTGAAGTGTCTCGATAAGTCCAACCCTATACACGTTTCAGCACCCAGGCCTTCCTCACGGGCACTGGACTAAGAGCCAAGACACTCTGTATGGACACCTAGTGTCATGGAGAAGCCAAGAAGGCAATGCCACTCAGAAGCTTCCACTAGCAGAGCCAGTATGGCAAGACTGACTTAGGGGATACCAGAGGACTGGGTTGAGAACCACTGCTTTAGGGGAAGACAGACAGACGTTTAGCTATGAACGGAGGCTAGTACAAGGAAAACCATTTATTTATTTATTTATTTAAAGTTTTTACATACAGCCTTTCTACAATTCAAGACTGTTTACAGGGAACTCAACATAACAGTGCCGATGCATCTGTTTTACATAAAACATTTGAACAAAGACTATAAAGTCAAAAGTGGCAACTATGTACATTAGATTGGGGGAGGGATCGAGTGTGAGGTAGTATATCGGCTAAGTCTAGGTGGTGCTAGGTTGGATGGGGGTATGAGGGGTGGTACTAAAATGTTCTTGCTAAAGGAAGGTTTTTAGTTTTTTGCGAAATTCTGTATGATCAGGGAAATTCTTAAGGTCAGGTGGGAGGGCATTCCAATCCTTTGGGGCATAGAGGGAGAAGGTACAGTTGCAGGTGGTTTGCGTGCTTTTTAATTTTTGGGCTGAGATGTATAGTAGGTTTGTTGAGTTAGACCTGCGAACTCTAAGGCTGGTCGGCTTGGTTAGAAGTGAGTGAAGGCAAGGGGCAGATTCATGATAGATAACCTTATGGATAAGGGTTAGGGTTTTGAATTTTATTCTAGATAGGATAGGGAGCCAGTGGAGATGTTGGATACAGGGGTAATGTGGGTTCTTCTGGAGGTATTGGAGATTAGGTGTGCTATCGTGTTCTATGCTAATTGGAGGGGGTAGACAGTGTGTTTTGGGAGGCCATGGTATATGTGGTTGCAGTAGTCAAGAGTGGGGGTAGTGAGGGCTTGGCAAACAGTACGGAAGGAATCAGTTTAATAGAGGCCGGAGGTTTTTCAGGGTTTGTATCTTAGAATATATGGAACGAGTTGTTTTTCGTATGTGTTCTTGGAAGGTAAGATTCTGATCCAGCATTATTCCGAGGTATTTAACTTTGGTTTTGACAGTAATCATATAGTTATCGATGACCAGGGGGGGGGGAGGGGGGATATATGAAGCGTCAGTGAATAGGTGGAGGGCTTCGGTTTTGGTTAGGTTGATAATAAGATTATGTTGATGCAGCCAATGTCTGATTTCTTTGAAGCAGTTGCAGATATTGATACGGTCCGGCTCTGTGATGTTAAATGGAGTGAGGAACGTGATATCATCCGCATAGATTTGGTAATGGATTTTGTATTATTGGAAGATTTTGCATATCGGTTGGAGAAAGATATTGAAAAGGAGTGCAGATAGGCTAGAACCTTGAGGAATGCCTTGCAATTGAAGGAATGGCTGGGAGGTCTTTTCACCTATTCTTACTTGCTGTGTTCTATGGTCTAAGTAGGAATGGAACCAGTTGAAGGTGGTACCCCTAAGGCCAATATTATAGAGTCTGTTGAGGAGCTGGTTGTGAGGAAGAGAGTCGAAGGCTGAGGATACATCTAGGAAAATTAGGAGACATCCCTGGATAGGTGTTTGGAGGTATGGGATTACTGTATTTAGCAGAGAGGTGAATAGGGTTTTCACACCATGGTTCCTTTTGAAGCCATGTTGGAAAGGGTCGAGGGGAGCATGATCATCAATGAAGTTCTGGAGTTGGGTTTGGACGATCTTTTCTGCTATCTTTGCCAGTAGGGGGATGCTTGATATCAGTCTGTATGATGTAGGGGTGGGTAGGGTCAAGTTTGGGTCCTTTTAGTATGGGTCTGATTGAAGTCTTCTTCAAAGGGGTTGGCATAGTCCCAGATCTGAGGGAGGCCTGCACTGTGTTGTGTATGTATGGTGCGAGAGTTTCTTTGGTGGCTTTTACCCATGCGACTGGGCAGGGGTCTAGTGCTGAAGTAGAGGCATTGAGATTTGCTATGGTTGTTGCTATGTTGTCTAGGGAAGGGAGGTCAAACTCGTCCCAGGTTAGTTTGAGAGTAGTATTGGTGGATAGGCAATCGCTGTGATGGGGTGATATCGACTGGGTTGTTAGGCATTTAGAGTAAAGGTGATCAGCTATGGCCTGTGGTGAAATTTTATCTATCACTTCCTGTTTATCTGGATCATTTAGGAGTGATTTAGCTATTGAAAATAGCTCCCTAGGTTTGTTTATTGAGCGCATGATGATCTTTTCATTGTAATTTCTTTTATGTTTTAATGTTTCAATGCGGTAGGCCTGTAGCTTATCAGAGTATGCATTGTAGATGGCTGGGTCTTGAGAACGTCTCCAGCTGCCAACTGTCTAAGGTCTTTCTTATGTTTGTGTAGAGAAGTTGAGAACCAAGGAGCTTGTTTGTGGTGGTTGTCAGTTGAATATCTAGGAGATGCTTGTGCTGCAGAGGCCATTATTTTATTCCAATCTATGATTTGGGAGGTGTGGTCTAATACATAAATTATCAGGCACTGCAAAAACATTCTGGTAGTTTGATTGTTGCAACTACTGACCACAAAGTGACAATCTAATGGTTAGCGCACAGAGCTGTAAATCCCGGAGACTCCAGTTCAATTTTCTCTCTCAACATATAAGG
Organism: Ichthyophis bannanicus; assembly: GCA_033557465.1. Classification (NCBI taxonomy): domain Eukaryota; kingdom Metazoa; phylum Chordata; class Amphibia; order Gymnophiona; family Ichthyophiidae; genus Ichthyophis; species Ichthyophis bannanicus. The sequence continues at coordinate 348,064,712 of CM066031.1, read as the reverse complement.
TAAACCAAATCAATTAACCCGCCTTGTGGTTAAAAGCTAAACATAACGTCTCAAATCCCGACTACTCATCATTAATCAACTGCTTCAATGCAATAACTGACTGGCTCCTCAATCAGAACATGAGAATAAATTTCAAAAAAACAGAAGTCCTCATAGCCACAAGAAACAAGCGCTTTTCTCCCCCACGACCCTTAAAGTAAGAGACGCAGAACTTCCAATCAAGGCCACCATAAGGTATCTGGGTGTGATACTCGATCAACAACTTAATCTTAAGGAGCATATAAAAACCACCGTAAGGACAATTTACTACAAGATCAAAACACTGCGCCACCTGAGACCCATGCTGGAGACCAAAGATTTCCGTACAACTTTCCAAGCAATAGTCACACCTCACTTCGACTATGCGAATATCGTTCTGCATGGCCTCCCCAAGAATACACTAAGTCCACTTCAACTGGCGATGAATGCAGCAGCCCACATCTTGTCCGGAGCTTCAAAGAGAGATCATATAACACCGATCCTAATGGATCTACACTGGCTCCCGATAAGCTGCAGAATATTATATAAAACCCTCCTCATCACTTTCAAGGCCATTAATAAAATATCCCCTGCATCGATTTCAAATCTCCTCACCCATGCACCAAACAATAGATCCAGGAGACTAGTAGCCGAAAACACACTAGTTACTCCTAGTAACTCCACAAAATGGACTCAATTAACTACTAACAGAGCTTTTGTGTCTTATGCTCCCAAATGCTGGAACAAACTCCCCCCCAGCATCAGATCAATCAGGGACATCATTCAATTTAGAAAGGCCATTAAGCACCACTTATTCACTTTGCACTTCAACCTACCTTACTGACCTTAGCATTGCCTTCTGCCTGACCACACTCAATTACCTCTCACACAACTGTAATCCAGAACAGAGATAATAGAACTGCGGAAAGTGCTGCTTTTCTGTAAATATCAAGCCACAATGTTACCTGTTTAAATGTATATAGTATTCCCCTGTTCATACCCAGTTTATATTCCTGTTATCTGTAAACCTATGTCAGTTTTATTCTGTCTAGGTAGTATGTTGTTTAATGTAAACCTCACTGATGATAAATAGTGCGGTATATAAAAACTGTTAAATAAATAAATAAGCTTTTTGTGTAATGCTGTGCATGCTGGCAATAAATCAAGAAACAAGGAGGACACTAAGAAAGCAACCTTCCAAAGAGAAAATTTTACATACTTGGATTTTCTTGCCTTAAATCTCGCTAGGCTAGTCCAGATGCAAGGTTATGCTACCTAGCCAGCACTTGGAGGCAGACTTCAGCATCTTTCAATGATGTCATCAGTAGGTATATCTGTTGGTGCAGCACTGACAGAAGCCAGCATGACACTTCCTAAGCAGTAAGCAAGACTAAACTCAGAAATCATTAATGTTAACTACCAATTTTGGATCAATCATGAACAGTACTTAGCTTCTTACCACACAAATTCTGCATCAGAACATGAACCTGACATGCACTCAATAGCCGAACAAAAAAAGCCCCCAAATTAGTGATATCCAAATGATCTCTCCAAAAGAAATTATATCACCAAACCCCCTATGAAACTCACTCAACTTTTTTTGTTGGATAATACCGGAAAGGGACATGGACTGAAAACCATGCTCTCCACACGGTTATATCCTATTTAATCATTTTTTTAAAAAAAGAGAACTCAATAAACATTCTCAAAAATAGACGTTTGTTACTTAGCTGATTCGAAGAACTAGAGCACGACGTGCACATTTCGGGTTGAACACCCTGTTTCAAGTGCCCCAGAAGCATACCAAGGTCACCACCTGAATCTGCACAAAGTTCAGGGCCAACTTTGTCCAGACTAGACTATAAGAGAACAAAATAGTGTTCTCCAAGGTCCAAGAGGAAACCACCTCAAAAGCCCTTTAGCAGGGTGTCCGCTACTCCTCCAGAGTAAACTTTCTTGGGCAGCCTACACCTCTCAAGGACCAGGGTGTAAGAGAGATGGGAATGGGATTCATCATTAGGGGCACTTGCCACAAGAGGCTCTTCTTTTGAGGAAAAAAGGGGAGGGGGCGGCCCAGCCAATTGGTTCCAGAAAACCACATACCAGGTCCTACAAAGCCAGTGCGGAGCCACCCATATCACTAGGCCCAAAAATAAAATCTGAACTCTGTGCAGTCGACAAACCCACCAAGGACCACAGAGAGAAGACAAAAACAGATTCCCCCTGGGGCTACTCCTGAAGCACAGCATCCAAGCCTGCTGCAGCCGAAACAGTTCTCCACTTGTGCACTCTCCTCAATGCCATCAAATCAAATACTGCACCTTTGCACTGTGAAGTCAAATATGCAAGGGCTGAACTCCCTGAATTTGACATTGTGTAGATCTCAGTGAGTGGAAGTCAGTCTGAACACTCTCATCCCTTGCAATGCATGCTGCAAACACCACAACTAGATGCTCCTCTGCCCAACAACTCGGCTCAGACACCTTGAGAACTATGCTAGCACTACAAGCTCCACCTTGCTTGTTGATGTATATCGTCACTGTGGAATTTTCCTGAGGACACCTGGGCCACTTGCCCACCAAGAGAGGCCAGAACCTATACAGGCACGTGGATTGTTCTGGCCTCCAACAAGAAGGTTGCCCAGGAGGCTTGCTGAGGAATCAGAGTGCCTAGACAAATGAGCATAACAGTGAGCACCCCAGCCCTTCAGGCTGGCATCCAAGATGACCATCACTCAAGCCAGCACTTCCAGAGGCATCCTAGCCAACAAAGGGCATGACTGTAACCAACATTATTATTATTTCTGGTTAAAATACTGACAACAGGGAGACCAGTGGTCTAGCAGGAGACTCTGAAGAGGGTGTATGAGCATCCTAGCCCAAAGAACCAGCTCCAGTATCGACACCATGAACCCAAGGAGCTGTAAGTAGTCTCAGGCCCATGGAGCAGACAAGAAAACCTGAATTGGCTCTAAAATTTGAAGGACCTCTGTCATGAGGGGGAAAAAACCAACCAAGTATAGTGAACCAAGCAGAGACATTTCAGTTTCCTAAGAAGGAATCAAGCTGTTCTTGGGAAATTAATAACGAAAATCAGTCTTTCTAAACAAACCAACAGAACCATGAGGGTCCCCGGACTATTCTAAGGAGTCCTACTTAAATCACCCAGCCAGCCATCTAGATACTGGAAAACCCAGATGCCTGCTTATACAGGAAAGCATAGCTACTCACCTGTAACAGGTGATCTCTGGGAACAGCAGGAATTTAGTCTTCACATATGGGTATCGTCGGTACCGACAGAGCCTGCGCAGGAACGCTCCCCAGCATCCAATAGGAACGCTTTTTGGGAGCATTCCTCAGCACATGTGCGCTGCCTTTCTGCTGTTCCAACTGTCCCTCTTCAGTTAAGTTTGTAGCTGAGTGAAAGGATAGAGGGAGAGAGGAAAGAGACAGAGTTAGAGAGACCACTCCTAGGGGAGGTGGGTGGGTTGTGAAGACTAAATTCCTGCTGTTCCCGGAGATCACCTGTTACAGGTGAGTAACTACGCTATCTCCAGGAACAAGCAGGAATGTAGTCTTCACATATGGGGACTCCCTAGCTGAAGATGCCAGGGAGATAGCCCCAGGAAGGTGCCACCCTAGAAGGTGGGAATCCTTCCTCCCATTTATCTCTGGCATTCCACCAGGTTGGTGGGTAGGAGTTGATTTAGGTCTGAAAGAGATTTTGAAGAACAGCTTGGCCAACGGGAGGCTTTATCCAGGCAGTAGTGGGCTGTGAAGGTGTGTACTGAAGCCCAGGTGGCTGCTCGACAAATGTCATCGATAGACACAGAGTGGAGATTAGCCATGGAAGCTGCCATGGCTCTCACGTTATGAGCTGCGACATGGTCCTGAAGAGGAAGACCCTTACTCTCATAAGTAAAGGATATGCATTGGGCAATCCATTTAGATAAAGTTCTTTTGGAGACCGGTTGTCCCAAATGACTAGGGTCAAAAGCTATAAAAAGTTGTGAGGACTTTCTATGTTGCTGTGTTCTTTGTATGTAAAAGGCTAAGGCCCTTTTACAATCCAAAGTATGAAGGTTTCTTTCTGCATTAGAGGCGTGAGGCCTCGGAAAAAACAGAGGAAGATAAATTGATTGATTTAAATGAAAAGGCGAAACCACCTTTGGCATAAAGTGTGGGCGAGTTCGAAGAACAACCATTTCATGATGAAACCTAGTATAAGGAGAATCAGCCACTAAAGCTTAGAATTCACTAATGCGACGGGCAGAGGTGATTGCAATTAGGAAGATGACCTTCCAGGTTAAAAACTTAAGGGCTGTAGTGGCCAAAAGGTTCAAAAGGCGGCATCATGAGCTGCCCGAGAACTAGATTTAGATCCCATGCCACCGGTGGTGGCTTGATGGGAGGTTTAGTTAATATAAGGCCTCTCATAAATCTTGATAGGAGTGGATGAGAGGAAATTTGTTGTCCATTTAGAGGCTTATAAGAAGCTGCAATTGCACTAAGATGGACTCTTACCAAATTGGTCTTTAAACCAGAATTTGATAAGTGAAGGAGATACTCTAGTATCGATTCTAAGGTTATGACCAGGGGGTTTAATCCCTTCTTGGAGCACCATATAATAAAACGTTTCCACTTGAAGGCATAAGATCTTCTTGTGGAAAGTTTCCTAGAAGCCTGAAGATATCTTTTACCTACTGGAACAGGTTGAAATCTTGGAGGTCTAAGCCTTCAGCAACCAGGCCGTGAGGTGCAGGGACTGGGGATTCAGGTGCCATAGCGTCCCGTTCTCCTGGGAAAGGAGATCTGGAGCATGCCCTAACTCCCGAGGTGCCGCTTGAGAGAGATGTAGAAGCAGGGAATACCACGTTTGGCGTGGCCATCGTAGTGCTATGAGAATCATGTGACCCCTGTCTCTCTGAAGCTTGAAGAGTATTTTGGGGATGAGGGGAATGGGTGGGAAGGCATAAAGGAAGTCCTGACCCCAATGAAGGAGGAAGGCATCCCTTGCCTGACAGTTATGAGCCGGAATCCTGGAACAGAACCGGGGAAGTTAGAGCTCTTTGCAAGTCCACTGAATGCCAATGGCTGGAGTACCCCAGAGATGAAATATCTTTGCCACCTGGTCTAGGTGGAGGGACCACTCGTGAGGCAGCAGTACTCGACCAAGTTTGTCTGCCCAAAGGTTTTGAATGCCTGGAAGATATACCACTAGAAGGTGAATTTGATGCTCTCTGGCGAGGGCCCACAGTCGTAAAGCTTTGTTGCATAACAGAGAGCCTGTTCCGCCCTGCTTGTTCACATAGAACATGGCTACTTGATTGTCCGTCTGGACTAGGATTGTCTTGTAGCTGAGCTGGGCGTGGAATACTCAAAGAGCTAAATAGATTGCTCTTAATTCCAGGAGGTTTATGTGTAAACCAACCTCCTGTGGAGTCCAGGTGCCATGGGTAGAGAGATGATTCAGGTGTGCTCCCCAACCCACCTGTGATGCATCTGTTAGGGTGGCCTGAAAGAGGGGTTGATGGAAAGGAGACCACACTGTCAGATTTTCTAATGATTGCCAATTGGAGGGACAAAATTAGTCATTGAGAGATTGTTATTTTGTCTGACAAATGACCCTTGGCCTGTGTCCACTGTGTGGAGAGGGTCCACTGAGCTGCTCGCATGTGGAGGCGAGCATATGGGACTACATGAACTGTGGATGACATATGTCCCAGTAACTGCAGTAGCTCTCGAGCAGTGAGGGAATATTTGCCTGCTGCTTGAGAAGCTTGTTGCATTATGCGAAGACACCGGGCTTGTGGAAGGAAAGCTCTTGCCTGTCTGGTATCTAGACAGGCTCCTATGAATTCTAGGCATTGGGAAGGAACTAGTTGAGATTTTGGGAAGTTTATTACCAATCCCAAGTATTGGAGGATTCACATTGTTTGGGACAGTGCAGTGCTGGCTCTCTAGGAAGGAGTCAAAGCCCTTGAGGGGGCTGAACCTGGAGAGCTGGTTGGGCTCTCAGGCCTTTTGGCTTCTTTTGCTGTCTAGTTTGTCCCTTTTGGGTAACCTGACCTGGAGTTTGACTCTGCTGGGTATAGGAAGGATAAAACTTCCTCTTTTTGCTAAAAGAGGGCTTTTTATAAGACTTCCTTTTGGCTGGAGTGGCTGTAGACTTTGACAATCTATCTAAGGTAGAATTGTCAGCATCTAACTCGTTAGCCTTTTCCTGCCAGTTCTTGCCAAAGAGATTCTCCTCCGTGCAAGGAATGTTGCCTAACTTGTCCTGTACCCAAGTCTGATGCCTGTAGCCAGGCAATCCATCGTGCGCCAATGGCAATAGCAGAGGTTCTGCTGATGCATTCGAAGCAGTCAAAGGTTGCATGATTAACAAACTTGGAGACATCTTGAGCATGCTTAACTAGAGCAAGAAAATCTTGCCTCTTATCTGGGAGAAATGGGCCCATAAGTTCCAAGACTCCTCTGACTTCCTTGAGGAACATTCCCATATATAGGATATATGAACTGATCCTAGCTGAAAGCATAGAATCTTGAAAAGTTCTGCGCCCAAAAGCATCCAGAGTCCTGCATTCATGACCTGGAGGATTGGATGCATGCCTCTTTGCACTTTTCATCCTACGCATGGCTGATTCCACTACCATTGAATGGTGTGGCAGCTGAGTTTTCTGAAATCCAGGACACAGCGGAACTCAATACATAGTATCAAGTCTCCTAGAGTGAGGAGAAGTAGTTAGAGGTGTCTCCCACATTCTGAGCATCAAGCTATGCAGAATTTCATGGATAGGCAGAGTGGCTTCCTCCTTAGGAGCTTTAGGATATTGGAGAATTTCCAATTCCTTTGTTCTGGGCTCCTCTTCAGGAGCTACTGTGATTGAAAGACCTTTGGCCTTATCACGGATGAAATCCTGAAAAGACATGTCCTCTGGAGGTGACATTCTGTGTTGGGGAGAAGAGGGATCTTCTAGGAGAAACCCTCTAGTGCCAGCAGAATTGTCAGAGTCTTCGGAATCGGAGGAATCGAAGCATTCCTGACCCCGATGCTCTTGCAAAGCACGATCCCGGTACCGATCGAAGTCGGTATCAAGCTGACCCAGTACCGCTTTGTCAATTCTAGCCAGAGATGGCATGGGAAGAGTTCCCACCAGGGCCGGTACCAACGGTACGGGTATCGTCAGTGTCGGTACCGGTGTCTGTACTGGTGTCGGAACTGGCATTGGTGTCGATGTCGGCACCGGTGCCCGTGGGACCACCAGTACCGCAGCTGATAGAAGAGCTGCAATGCTGCGCTCGATAGCAAGGAACCTCTGGTCTATCGACGCTGCCAATGCCTGGGTGTCGGTACTGGTAAGGACGGCCGGAACCCCTGAGCATGGCACAGGTAGCTCTTGCGAGGTTGAGCCTCGAAAACATCCTGAAGCCCCATCAATGTTTTGGAAGCCGAAGCCTCCCGCCGGGGCTATTTTGCCGGTGTGGTTCCCTCAAGGGCAACGCCAATGGCCTCTCGATGCTTAGCAGGAGAGCTACCCTTTGAGGACCGACTTTTATGTTTAGTTACCTGAGATCCATGGGAGGAAGAAGAGGCCCTTGACGATGTTGATGCAATGGATCTGGCATCTGAAGAAAAGAGGGTACCAAGCTTTGCAGCCCGGTTCTGTCTTCCTCTTTTAGTCATCCCCATACAGGAGAGACATTCAGTTGGAGAATGTTCAGGTCCTAAACATGTCAGATACCAATCATGGGTGTCAGTGACGGAAATGGTACCGCCACACTTAGTACATTTTTTAAAACCACTAGTTGGCTTTTCCATGTTTTAGGAATATGGGGCCTAGTGCCCAAAATGGTGCCTAGCACCAAAGAAAAATGTTTCTGAAAAGAAAAACAGTCTAAAGCCTACGTTTTTTTTTGTTTGTTTGTTTGTTTTTTGTATGAAAAGAAAAGAAAAGAACCGGCGGTACCAGTAGGCGTTGTGCGGTAGGCAAACGTGACCACAAGAAAAAAAAATTTAAAGACAGAATTTTCTGCGGTGACAGGGAATAGAACCTGTCAGCTCCGCGGAAAACGAAGAACTGAAGAGGGACAGTTGGAAAGGCGGGAAGGCACGCGCATGTGCTGAGGGATGCTCCCAAAAGTGTTCCTATTGGACGCTGGGGAGCGTTCCCACGCAGGCTCCGTCAGTACCGACGATACCCATATGTGAAGACTACATTCCTGCTTGTTCCTGGAGATAGCTGCTATCCCCACTATGCCCTCTGAGGAGCAAGGAGCCATGGCCAGGACAAATGACAGAGCCCGGAACTGTAAATGGCAGCCCAGAACACAGAAACTGCTATCACTACTCCTAGATGGAAATATGAAATTACTCCTCAGGGAGCATAAGAACACAGGAAAAAAATATATGCTATAGTGTGTCAGACCAAGGGTCTTCAAGCCCAATATTCTGCTTCCAATATCAGCCAATCCAAGTCACAAGTACCTGTCAGGTTCCCAAAAGAGATACACATATTCCATGCTGCTTATCCCAAGGGTAAGCAGTGGATCTCCCTGGTCTTCTTAAATAATGGATTTATGGACTTTAACTCCAGGAACTTGTCCAACGCATTTTCTCCAATTAAACTGCTAGGTATGTATGACCTAGATTGGCCACTGTTGGAAACAGAATACTGGGCTTGAGGGACCTTGGTCTGACCCAGTATGGCATATCTTATGTTCTTATCTTAAATGTGCTACACTGTAGCTTTATTGAGTGTCCCCTAGCCTTTCTGCTTTTTGAAGGAGTAAACAACCGATCTATATTTATCCATTCTACTCCATTCATTGGAACTGGTATAAACGTAGATCAGTTGTTTACTCCTTCAAAAAGTAGAATGAGAAGGAGACATGCAAACAACCAATCTACGTTTATACCAGTTCCAATGAATGGAGTAGAATGGATAAATGTAGATCGGTTGTTTACTCCTTCAAAAAGCAGAAAGGCTAGGGAATACACAATGAAGCTACAGTGTAGCACATTTAAGATTAATTGGAGAAAATATATTGGTAATTAAATTTTGGGAATTTGTTACCAGAGAATGTAGTAAAAGCACTAGGCAGGTAAACTCCTCCTGCCTGACTTTATGGTCTCCATGTGGAAAAGGGAGATTTGGAGCATGGCATTGAGTCTTCAGAACCAGAAAAGGCCAGAAGGAACCTCCCTTCTTGGGCACCACAAGATGAAATTCTGCCCTGGCCCCGTTCTGCAGAAGGCATGGGTAGAATAGTCTACAACTGCAGGAGGTGCTATAGAGCTTCCTTGATAGTCACCCACATGAGTTCGTAACTGTATGGAGACTAAACAGAAGCTCTGTAAATTCCAGCACATTACCCGGACTGTGGGACCCCAAAGATCCACTGATCTGACGTGATACACATCTGCTCAGAGAAAGAGCCAGAGCCACCCTCACAACCATTTACACCTCGGAAAGGACTTGCTGGTATTTACTCAGAGTTTACAGTCTCTGAAAAGAGCCATAGAAGCTCCTGAGCATGCTGAAAGACCTGTCCCTTTCTGGGCCAAGATCCAAAGGATAAACAGGCCCTGACTGACCCCTAGCAGTCTGAGGACGTCTACATACTGCCCTACAAGAGGCATTCCTAGCACCTCTAGGCCTGTCTTCTGGGAGTCTCTGTGGGTGAGCCTCCCAAAGGTCTTTCACTAACTTCTCCAGGCCCATCCTGAAGAGTAACCTGCCCTTAAAGGGGCGTTTGCTCAGCTGCAGTTTGGAAGCCACATCCGCCGACCAATCGTGGAGCCCAAGCTATTTGTTCAACGATCACCGCAGCCATTTATTTATTTGTTTAACAGGCTTATACACCGTTTTTCCAAAGATCAAGGCGGTTTACACTTAACATGGTCGGGGAGAGGGATACATTCATGGAGCCCCCTGGCAAGAAACAGGGTGCAGCACAGCACAGGCACCATAAACAAACAAACAAATAAAAATAAAAAAAAACACTCCAAGGCAATCCTGCAGCACCCTTGGCAAAAAACAGCAGCCATTGAAAAAAAAAATTCAAGCCACAGGCTGCATCACATTGCGAGTAAGCACTGTAGCAGCCTGAAGAAAAGAAATGCAAATAAAAATCACAGCAAAGGAACCCTGAAAGGGGAATCCCAAAACCTGTCACAGTCTGGTTGGGGAAACCTAAGAAGAAATGTCCTAGCCATCCCCTGCAGGCCTGATGTCTAGATGCTGAGAGGTGAGGGTATTTTTTACTTCTTTTTTTTTTGGTTTTCAAATTTTTAACTGCTTTATTGCAAGCAACAGCGAGCCAAATCCAGCTCCACTGAAATCAATGAGGAAGATGAAGGAAAAAAAAAAAGCAAAAAAGCAAAGGCTAAATTAGCAATCGGAGAAAGGACAGCAAGAGGGAATGAGGGCTTGGGCCTAAACTTACCACCCCCTTCAGGGGCACTGTGGTGTCCTTCTGTCTGCTCTAAGGTCAAGCAAGTACTCAGAAACCGTGGGTAGCAGTGCTGGACGCAGGGCAAGCTGTTGGCTCCAGGAGTATACCAGAGCTCTGAGCAATGGTGGGCCTACTAGATGGACTCTGCACACAGGCCATAGTCTAGGTCAGAGGAGCCAGGCCAATCTGCACTGCTGCCCTAGTTCACACATCTTGCCAACTGCTAGAGACACCTTATGCAAAAAACCACTCTGATGTTAACCAGTTGTAGCTCAATAATCTATAACATGCTAATGCCAAGAAGCCAATAGTAAATCTTGTTTCGAAAGGGCTGGTCTCAGACTGATGACTAGCTTATCCTCCAAACGGAGGGAGCAGAGTCTGATAGCATCAACGACCACCCTAATTTAATTCAAAATGCTTCCTAGTAGTGCTTCCTAGTAGTGCTTATTCAACATTCAAATAAAGTCCCCAACATATACTGTTGTCATAACAATGATGGATAAAAAATAGCTTATCTTTTAAAGAGGAGTTAAACGTGGTCTGGAAAAGTGGTTCCCCAACGCCGATCCTGAGTACCGCTATCGCGTTTCACAATGCGTTTCTTCAGGGGTGAAATAACCAAAACTGTAGACCATCCTCAAAAGTGGTTAAAAGCCATCTATAAACAGAAACCAATATTTGAAAAAAATGCACAAAAGTCAAAAAATGAAAATCGCTACAAAAAATTAATAATAAAAAAAAATCAATCCACTCTTTTGTGAAGGATTTTGGACGTGGGCAGCATTATCCAAATGTTTTGTCATTTTTAGTATGGTCAGTAAAACACACATATATCTACAATTCAGAAAGGGTAGATTATTTGATATATTTTAATATGACCGAGGAGAAGGAGGGGGATGTATATATTATTGATTTTTTGTAGCGATTTTCATTTTTTGACTTTTGTGCATTTTTTTCAAATATTGGTTTCTGTTTATAGATGGCTTTTAACCACTTTTGAGGATGGTCTACAGTTTTGGTTATTTCACCCCTGAAGAAACGCATTGTGAAACGCGATAGCGGTACTCAGGATCGGCGTTGGGGAACCACTTTTCCAGACCACGTTTAACTCCTCTTTAAAAGATAAATGATAATTACACTTACCTGGTAATTGTAGTTCCTTTAGTGACGACAGTTCAGTCCTCTACCTCTGGGTTGTCAATCTCTTCCTGCAGCTAGGAGACTGGTTTGTCAGAATGATGACATCACGGGATATAGCCTGCTGCCCTTCCATCTGCATCCCAGTGTAAACTATAACAAAGCAGACTTAAAGGAGCAATCAATAAGTAGCCAAACAGCAATACAATGGTACTAGCATGGATTTCCACCCCCCCACGGGCAGGCCTTCTTACCTCCTGCTCTGACATAGGGGGAGCCCCCGAATAAGAGCTAGTAATGAAAACAGACTCACCTGAAACTCTCTTCTGTGCGACACTAAAGCCGAAACTGCAAAAAATATCCGGGCGGGAAGGAGGACTGAACTGTCGTCACTAAAGGAACTACAATAACCAGGTAAGTGTAATTATCATTTCCTTAGCGTTCCTCCAGTTCAGTCCTCTACCTCTGGGAAGTACCAGAGCAGTAATTAATGGGAGGGACCCTTCCAGCCGGCCGACAACACGGCCGATCCGAAACGAGCATCCGAAGCCGCCGCCACATCCAACCGGTAGTGCTTTACTGAACGTATGCAGAGACGACCAAGTCGCCGCCCTACAAATGTCCCCCGGAGGGACCAAACAGTGCTCCGCCCAAGAGGACGCTTGCGCTCGAGTGGAATGCGCTCTCAAACCCACCGGGACCGCGCGCCCCCGGAGCAAATACGCGGAAGCAATGGCTTCCTTGAGCCAGCGGGCGATAGACGCCTTAGCCGCCGCCTCGCCACGACGAATACCGCCGAAGAGAACAAACAGTCGCTCTGACTTGCGGAAGGACTCTGTGGCCTTCAAATACTGACGTAGAGCCCTCTTCACATCGAGCCGCCGAAGACCCCGATCCGCGGAACCGCCCCCCAAATCCTCTAGAACAGGCAAGCAAACCACCTGATTCAGATGGAAAGGGGACACCACCTTAGGAAGAAAGGACGGAACCGGACGCAAAATCACTCGTTCCCGGGAAAAAGAAAGGTAGGGTTCACGGCAAGACAGCGCCTGCAGTTCCGAAATCCGTCGCGCGGAACAAATGGCCACCAGAAACACCGTCTTGAGCGTGAGATCTTTCAGAGACGCCCGACGCAAGGGCTCAAAGGGCGACTCGGCCAGCGCCGTGAGCACCAGATTCAGATCCCACGGGGGAACAGTCACCCTGCGCACCGGACGCAGTCGGACCACCGCCGTGAGAAAACGACGCATGTCGGGATGAGAACCTAACGGGCGGCCATTGATCTTGCCCCGATAACAGGACAAAGCTGCCAACTGAACCCGCAAGGAACTGGCAGCAAGCCCCTTGTCAAAACCGTCCTGGAGGAACTCCAAGATGGAAGGAATGGAGGCCGAGTTCGGCCGAACCCGACGCTGGGAACACCAATCCTCAAATACACGCCAGACCCGCACATACGCCAAGGACGTGGAGTGTTTACGCGCCCGCAGCAGGGTAGAAACCACCGCCGAAGAATAGCCCTTCTTCAAGAGCTTAGCCCTTTCAATGGCCAAACCGTAAGCGAGAACCGATCCACCTGCGGCATGAACAGGGGCCCTTGAAGCAACAGGTCCGATCTGGCCGGCAGCCGCCACGGCACCCCGTCCAGCAAGCGAAGCATGTCCGCGTACCAGGGACGCCGGGGCCAGTCGGGAGCCACCAACAACACCCGTCCTGCAAGTGCCCCGATCTTCTGAACCACCCGGCCGATCAGGGCCCAGGGCGGGAAGACATAGAGGAGGCCCTCTTCCGGCCACCGGCGAAGGAGGGCGTCGATGCCCTCCGACATCCGTTCGCGCCTTCTGCTGAAGAATCGACCGACCTTTGCCGACTGGAAGGTCGCCATAAGATCCATGACCGGCATTCCCCAGCGCCTGACTATCTGCCGAAAGACCGCGGGATGGAGTTCCCACTCCCCGGCATCCACGTGGACTCTGCTGAGGAAGTCCGCGGTGACATTGTCCTTGCCGGCGATGTGCGCCGCTGAAAGCGCCGTCAAGCGGATCTCGACCCACTCGAAGAGCCGGTCGGCCTCCGCCTCCATCGCTGCACTGCCGGTGCCGCCCTGGCGATTTATATACGCGACCGTCGCCGAGTTGTCGGAGAGAACCCTTACGGCATTGTCGCGCACCAAGGCCTCGAACGCCTGAAGGGCCCGAAACACTGCGCGAAGTTCCAGACGATTGATCGTCCACGAGGCCTCCAGAGGGGACCAAACCCCCTGCGCAAAGTGACCCTCGCAGTGAGCCCCCCAGCCCACCAGGCCTGCAAAGGAGACTGGTTACACTGGGATGCAGATGGAAGGGCAGCAGGCTATATCCCGTGATGTCATCATTCTGACAAACCAGTCTCCTAGCTGCAGGAAGAGATTGACAACCCAGAGGTAGAGGACTGAACTGGAGGAACGCTAAGGAAGCTATTTTTTATCCATCATTGTTATGACAACAGTATATGTTGGGGACTTTATTTGAATGTTGAATAAGCACTACTAGGAAGCACTACTAGGAAGCATTTTGAATTAAATTAGGGTGGTCGTTGATGCTATCAGACTCTGCTCCCTCCGTTTGGAGGATAAGCTAGTCATCAGTCTGAGACCAGCCCTTTCGAAACAAGATTTACTATTGGCTTCTTGGCATTAGCATGTTATAGATTATTGAGCTACAACTGGTTAACATCAGAGTGGTTTTTTGCATAAGGTGGTTTGAACACTCTGTTTTTGGACCATTTTTTTTTGAGTCTTAGAACTGCTAGAGACAGGCAATACTGGCTTCTCTCAGTGCTGCACGAGCAGATATACCTACTGATGACATCACTGAAAGATGCCCAAGTATGCTTCTATCTGCTAGCAAGGGAGCATAACCTACTCTTCTGGACTGGTCTAGCAGAATAACAGTTTATAGTAAACTTTCTAATTCTGTGGCATATTCAGCATATTCTACACGAATGGGAAACCATGCAGAGCAATGCTCATGAATTTCTTTTCAAACCTGCTGCACATGTGCGCACAAATATGGTGAAATTACACCTTACCTGCTAATTTTCTTTCCTCGAATCTCTCCAGTCCAGTCACATAGGTTATGCTCATCCACCAGCAAGCTCAAAATTTTCCCTTAAGTAGCCTGTGCTTCCCTGCCGAGCCAGTATGAATCTCACAGAGCAGCAGAACGGAGTCCCAGAACCCAAACAACTCCACCAGCCCTGCAACAGGTCATGCATCAGAAACAATGTGCACACTTGGCCATCAAGTATAACATGTCTGAAAGGAGCTTTTTTTTTTCTGAAACAGGATATCTTCCCCCCTCCCCCAGGACCAAAGTCCACAAGAGGGAGAGCAAAACAATGAAAGCACAGAGGGACCCCCCCTAGAACCATGATGAAACAAAGGAAGAGCCACCACCAACCAACTGGTCAGGAGATAGCCTATTCCAGCAAACAGCATCCTTAGAACAGGCCCAAGACAAGACAGACAGAGGCAGAGTCCTAGGAGGGTCCTGGACAGGACTGGACACACTCCAGGAAAGAAAATTAGCAGGTAAAGTCTAATTTTCATCTTCCAGTTTGTCCTTCTAGTCCAATCCAGACACATGGGACAAAGCAGTACTATCGCAGGTTGGGTAACGAAAACTCCAGCCTGCAACACCATAACTCCGAAATCCACATCTTGACAGGCTGCATATCCAGCTGGTAATGATGTGAAAAGGAATGGAATGACAACCACAATCGCTGCTTTGCAAATATCCTGCATTAGGACAAAATTGAACTCCGCCCACCTGAGTCCTGTTAGAATGGGCCCGAAGCCTTGTCGGGACAATAAGCCCCTTCAGCAAGAATGCAAATTCAACAGCACCCCAAATCCAACAGGAAATAAATGCCTTGGCTATCGCCTCACCCTTGCGGGACCCACCAAAGAACGCACATGCCCCCAGCGCAGAAATGCCTCTGTCACTTTCAAACACCGCTTAAGCTCTCTGCAGCCGTCAAGCAAGCGCAAATTCCTAGACTCAACTGAGTCCAGGAGACTGGTAAAGGATGGTAAGGTCACTGCATGATTAAAGTGGAACACTGAGACCATCTTTGGCAAGGAAGAAAGGAAGGAACCGGAAAATCGCCCTGCAGGACAGCGCCTGTAGTTCCGAGATGCAGTGCGCCAAGCAAATGGCCACTAGAAACACTAACTTGTTGGAACCGCTGGAAAAATTGGCATTCCTGCAAAACTCTCACCACCTTACTCAAACCAGTTTTTTATATCTGTGACAATCTGGTTTCAGGGCTGGTCATAGCACTGAAACAATTCTCTTATCAGTACTCAATGAAGTTCACTCCTCTCTAGATAACGGCGATATTTGTCTGGATCTCTTTGGATCTTTCCGGCGCTTTTGACTTAGTTGACCATTCTCTTCCCTTATCTCGTCTTTCTTCTGCAGGTCATCATGCCTCCGTTCTATACTTGTTCCACTCTTTCCTCTCCTCTCGCTCTTATTATGTCTCATTTCAGGGTCTTATTTCTCTCACTGTCCTCTCTTGTGGGGTCCTGCAGGGGTCTGTTCTGGCTCTGTTCCTTTTTAACATTTTTTTTGCCACCCTTATTCAGCAGTAGGGTGTCTCTACATACTTTTATGCAGATAACATCCTGCTGCTATTTCATACTTACCCTTCTATTCCAAATCTCACTCCCATTAATTCATGTCTGACTGTGGTTGCGTCCTGGCTTCATGACAATCATCTACAACGTAACATATGTTATCTGGCTCACAGGATCCTCTTTTTCACCTTGTGTCTCACCATCTCTTAATGGGTTTCCTATTCCTATGGTCTCTCCTCTCAAATATCTTGGTGTCACTCTTGATACTGCTCTTATAATGCTGTTTTGAAGCGGTCTTTTTATGCCTTACACCAGATATATTAATTCAATCCCTTGCTTCCTTCCTCTTCCATCGTTACTCATCTTCTTAACTTTATAATTTCAAGACTAGATTACTGTAATGTAATTTACTCCGCTCTTCCCCGTTAACAAATAAAGCACCTTCAGGCTGTACAAAACACTGCCATCCATTTTCTGCACCATGCCAGACATGACCCTGTCGCCCCACTCCTTATTAGATCTCACTGGCTTCCATTGTCACACCGTACACAGTTTAAATTACTTACCATTTTTCATAAAACCTTGTATTCCGGCTCCCCTGATTATTTGCCTTCTGATCTGATCCCATATGCAAAATCTAGACTTCTTTAGATCCATTCATGCGAATGGCCTCCACCTGCCTTCCCATACACAAGCCCATCTCAAAAGTACTCAGCATTTTTCTTCCTTGGTCTGTTTCTTTGAAACTCCCTCCCTACAGAACTTCACCTTGAATCTTCTTTCCCTAGGTTTAAGGCATCCCTTAAGACTTATTGATTCCAGCTTATGTATTTATTTAAATATTTAACATGGTTTTTTTAACTTTTTAAGTTTTCAACCACAAAACACAACACACAAGTACAAAGCAAAACCATAACACACACCCATCCCCCATCCCTCCCCTGTCTCCAAGTGAATACCAATATCATCCCCTATGAACCTCCACTATGAACTACACCCTATAATGCGTCTGCGCCCTGGTATACTCCAACAGTTCATACACAGATACCAGCTGTTGCCGTGTAGTCATCTAAACATTTCCACTTATATGCAGCATTACTTGTTCTCTGTTTACTATTTTCACAATTATCCTTCCAGGACCCAAGCCGACTCCCTGGGCACCTCTGCCTGCACTCGAAATCCCGCACCTTTTCATAACTGGTATATAGACATACCAAGTTCCACCAGTGACAAACATCCAACTTGCTGGAATCTTTCCAGCAGATCAAAGTCAATTTCAAGGCTATAGCAACCATAAAATTGAACAAGAAATGATTTTTTTTCTACTAAAATGTAACAGGCTGAGCGCAGGATCACAAGGTCCCAAGACAGAGGTGCCTGGAAGCAAAGAATCTTCTGGATCCTTAGCCATACCATCCCCCAGAATCTCTGAACGTAAAGGCAATCATATAGCATATGCTTTAAAGTGCCTAGCTGTGCGGAGCAGGACCAGCACTCAACTTGCCACTCCAGGAACCCATCTGGAAAGCCGGCTGGGTGTGAGATAAGCACGGTGTGTTATAAAATATAGAGTTTGGGTTATAGCCGCGATGCTAGAGACTCTATTTACTTTGGTCCACAGTAAAGACCATTGCTGTGAAGAGATAGCAGAACCCACCTCTTCTTCCCATCTTCTTTCCGACCCCGGTACTGGATTAAACCAGCCATCCCTTAGGACTGCATATAATTTCGAGGTCGCCCCCTTTTTCCCTGAGCAAGAGACCACCATCTAATGCAAGCCCCATTCCTTTGATATATTTTTTAAATCAATTTTTGCCTTTGCTAAACAACTCCTCATCTGAGCCCACTGAAATAGACACCAAATAGGCAAGCCAAATTCCTCCTTTAGATCTGCAAGCCAAATTCCTCCTTTAGACCAGACAGATTGCCCCAAAGTCCAAATTCCTTTCTCTTGCCAGCATTTCCAGGAAATCATTCTGACGTCAATTTTGAACATAGGGTTGTACCAAATAGGCAGTTCCTGGGACGTCGGATTGTCATCTCCCATGAGCCCCGCAAGGCAACTAAAGGCAACCTGTGTTGCAACAATCGTATTTGGAGTTCAAAGGGAGTCTGAGAATCTCATGCCAAACATTAAAGAGGGGGATTCGCGAGATCACCCACCCCTCCACTTCCACCCAAATCGGACTCCATCCACTGACCACCTCCATGCACCAGAGAGCACCCTGCTTAAGTAAAAAGGCCTGGTGATAACCTCTAAAGTCAGGGAAGTGTAACCCCCTTTGCTCTTACTCGCTTTTAGTTTGTTAATTGCAATCTGGGGGGGTTGCCAAACCATAAAAACCCGTATGAGCTGATGCTCCCATTCTTTATATATCTTTGGAGGCAAATTGACTGGCAGCATTTCCAAGATATAGTTTATCTTGGGCATCAAGACCATCTTTATGGCCTCGAGTCTGCCCCACCACGACAAATGTAATGGAGACTACTTTAAAGTGAAGGCTCGAATCATGTCTTCTATATTCTTACAGTTAACATGAATTGTCTCATCCAGTGAAAAGCAGTACCTGACCCCTAAATACTTGATGGCTTTGGCCTCCCATACGAACGGGAAGTCCTCTACTGATGCAGGGAAAGTGACCCTATTCATGGGGAATGCCACAGACTTACTTCAATTTATCTTATAACCCGACATTTTCGAGTAAGCGCCAATAATCTTTAGCACCTCATCTACCTGGTTAGGTTGCACGAATAACAGCAAGTCATCCGCATAGTCCGACAGCTTTATCTGCAAATCTCCGACCTTAATACCCTGTATTGTCTCTGAATGGCAGATGAAATTTAATGTGGACAAGTGCAATGTTATGCACCTAGGGAAGAACAACCCAAACTATGGTTACACGATGCAAGGTTCCACATTAGGAACCACCACCCAGGAAAAAGATTTAGGCGTCATTGTGGATAACATGTTAAAACCCTCAGCCTAGTGTGCAGCGGCAGCCAAGAGAGCAAATAGAATGCTAGGTATCATAAAGAAAGGAATGGAAAATAAAACAAAGGATATTATAATGCCTCTATATCGTTCCATGGTGAGACCGCACCTTGAATATTGTGTGCAATTCTGGTCGCCGTATCTTAAAAAGGATATAGTGTTATTAGAAAAGGTTCAGAGAAGAGCCACCAAAATGGTAAAGGGGATGGAAGGATACTCCTATGAAGAAAGGCTAAAAATGTTAGGGCTCTTTAACCTGGAAGAGAGACGGCTGAGGGGAGATATGATAGAATTCTACAAATTAATGAACAGAGTGGAACGGGTAAACGTAGATCGATTGTTTACGTTATCAGAATATAGAAAGACTAGGGACATGCAATGAAGCTACAGGGTAAACTATTTAAGACTAATAAAAGAAAATATTTTTTCACTCAACGTGTAATCAAACTCTGGAATTTGTTACCGGAGGATGTAGTAAAGGCTGTTAGTGTAGATGGGTTTAAAAAAGGTTTGGACAATTCCTGGAGGAAAGGTCCATAAACCATTATTAAGAAGGGACCCAGGATATCAATGCTTGACCCAAATCAAGCATCGTGGAACTTGTGTCTTTTGGGGAAACTGCTAGGTACGTATGACCTAGATTGGCCACTGTTGAAAACAGGATACTGGGCTTGATGGACCTTGGTCTGACACAGTATGACATATCTTATGTTCTTATATAATGTCTGAGGGCTAATGCTAGAGGCTCCAGTGCCAGATTAAACAGTGTCAGGGAAAGTGGGCAGCCCTGCCGAGTTCCACAGCCTAGCGAAAAGGGGGCGGATAGTATCCCATTGACCAATATGCAAGCCTGGGGATTAGTATACAGCACCTTGATCAGACTGATGAACCTGTCCCCGAAACCGAACCACCGCAGCGTCCGATACATGAATGCCCATTCCAACCTATCAAAGGCCTTCTCTACGTCCCAAAAAAAGACCAACCATAGGGTGGTCATCCGGTTCCATTATGGAAAAAAAGATCCAAGAGCAAAACGTGTGTTGTCCAATGTCGATCTCACCAACAAAAAGTCACATTGATCGGGATGAATTAATTCCGAAACCACCCTCAATAGCCTCCCAGCAAGGATGGTAGCGAAGATCTTGTGGTCTGCGTTTAAGAGTGAGATCAGTCTATAATTCTCCATTCTGAGAGGATCTCTGCCCTCTTTTTCTAGCACTACAATGATTGCCACATTAAACGCGCCCACCTCCGGGACTTGCTCCAGAAGAAACTGAAAAAAATCTGACCAAGTGGGGAACGATATCCTCCTGAAACACTTGGTAGAATTCATTCGGAATACCGTCTGGGCCTACTACTTTTCCCTTTTTTGCATCTCTGAGGACCGCCCGGATTTCCCCTTCTGTACATTGTGCATCTAGATCCTCAACTTGTTGGGAGGTGAGAACGGGGTGCGGCATGTTTCCCAGGAAATCTTGATATTCTGTTTCACTAGCCACCCCCTCCGAGGAGTACAGACCAGAATAAAAGGCCCTAAAGTCATCACCGATGTCACTAGCTTTAGTAAGTAACACTTGCTGTTCCATCCTGATTGCCTCAATCCTAGATTTCTCTCCACGGGGTTTTAACGTAGAGGCCAGCAAACCTCCTGCTTTATTTTGTTCTGCATAAGATCTCGTGTTCTGTGCATGTATGGAACTCCTGGCCTCAGAACTTAATATGTTGTTATATTGATATCTTAATTTTTGTAAACGGAACAATACACAGGGGTCCGATTTTGTCCACAGGAGCCTTTCACCAGCTGCGATTTGGGATTCAAGTTCAGCGAAAACAGACTTCCTTTGTTTGGCTAACCGTACAGAATAACTTATTATCTGGGCTCGCATAGAGGCTTTAAAGGCCTCCCACCAGGCCCACCCTGCCGTATCCTCTGGAAGGTTCCTGGCAAAATATTCTTTAATTTCTATCTGTATGTGCTTTTGAAAAGCCAGGTCTGCTAGCATATTCCTACGAAAATACCAGCCCGATCCTCGAGGAAGCACTGCCCCTACCGCCAGAGCGGCATGATCCGACACCGTGGTGGTACAAATACCAGCTTCTCCCACCGAGGCCACTAAAGATTTGGAGATGAGCAAAAAATCAATTCGGGAGTGTGACCCATGCGGGAGGGAATAGAAGGTGAATTCCTTTTCAGTGGGATGCAGTATTCGCCTATGTCGGAGAGACCTATCTCCTTTAAACATAGTAACATAGTAAATGACTGCAGATAAAGACCAGCATGGTCTTTTATTAGGGATAAAAGAACTGTAGCTGCCCTACCAGGTTTTTGTGACCTATATGGCTGCCGGTCCACCAGCGGATCCAGCACCAAGTTAAAATCACCCCTAGAATGATTTCATGGGATCTCAACTCAAATTTCCACAGCTAACTTCTGATAAAAGGGGACACCATCACATTAACCCATATATGTTAACTATGGCGAACATTTCCCCCCTAATGTGCACCAGGACCTTTGCCCACCTCCCATCGGGATCTGCACGGGCAAGCTCAATCCGTGGTTGGAGAGTCTTCCACACCAGAATTATTACCCCATTCTTCTTCTGACACGCCGTGGAGTGAGCCGCTAAGATGTACTGTCCCATACCCAGTTTCTTTGCTTCCATGGAAGACAGATGGGTCTCCTGCAATAGGACCACATCCGCCCCCTGCTTCGCACAATACCCTAGCATCTTTTTCCGCTTAATTGGGTTATTAATCCCCTTTAGTTCAGAGAAAGCACCTTAAGTGTCCCCATAATACCAAATACAAAATGTACATAGCTACCTTAGGGCTTGCAGCGCCAGACTAATACCTGCTGTCTTGTTTCTTAATCCCAGCATCCAACATTGAAGACAACCCCTCCCCAAAACACACAAACAACCTTGGGTGAGCCATCAGCAACCAGACTACCCCTCAATCTCCACTTCTACCCATTAAAATTACGATCCTCCCCACTCCCCCCAAGAGCGTTCCTTGCTTATTGACCCCCCTTTTTTTTCCCCTTTCTATATCCCCCCCCCCTGCTTCACATCAATTACCCCCCCTTTCAACAAACATACTCCACTGAAAAACATATCCCCCGTCCACCCTTGGCAACCCCTTTGCCCCTTTCAGTTCTAGACATCTCATTGTATGCCAGCGTTCAAGTCCGCATCGAATGGAACAGTCCCGGAGCCTCCAAAGGGGATCTCTCCGTCTGAGCCCACGCCATAATCAACTCTTCGGCCCTTATTCTCTCCATTTCACTTTACCCTCCTACCCCATCTCCGCTGCCTCATATTCCTCTATGTAGGCGAGCAAAGTTTGCGGATCCTTTAATGTCCTTGTCTGATTGTGCAAAATTACTCTGAGCCTTGCGGGGGAAAACAATTCATAGCTGGCCTGGAGACGCTGGAGTCGCGGTCTGAGAGACAACATCTGCTTCCATTTGTCAACTGTAGGTTTATTGAAATCAGGGAAGGCGGCTATGTTTTGGCCTTCATATTTTAGCGGTGCTAAAGCTCTTGCTGCAGCCATAATTTGGACCACTTGCTGATGTTGCAGAAGCCGCATAATGATGGGCCGCAGCCGACTCATTTGAGGTCCGGTATGTGCTGAGACTCTGTGCGCCCGTTCTCTCTCGAACAGAAGCTTGAACACAAGCCGTAACATCTTTGGGATATTCTTGAGTAAAAAGTCCATCATATCCCTTCCTTCCGAACCCTCCGGCACACCAACCAACCGGATATTATTTCTGCGTGTTCTGCTGAGGTCCTCAAGGTTCCGTTCCAATGCAGCGATGCGTTTGCTGTTCACCGCTACCACCTTTAGATGCTCTTTGTGACCTTCTACTTTTGTTTTAAGCCCCTCCATCTTTTCTGATCTGCTCCTTTAAATCCTTCAACTCTGTGACGTCGGCTTGCACACCGTTCAATGTCTCTCCATCTGCCACGACCAACTCTCTTACGGCCCTTATCTCGGCCAAAGGTTCTTGTAGGCCCTCCACATTCTCCCTTGGGCCTGTTGCTTTCTGAGGCAGGGGGGGGGGGGGGGAAAATCAGGCTTTGGCCGCTTCACTCCTGCGTTCGCAGTAGCGTTAAAATCCAAAACGGGAGGGTTTACCAGACGCCATGCCTGCAAAATCACGCTATTGGGGCAATCAGCGAAGATTGATGCGGAGAGGCCACGATTATTAGCAGGATTCCATGGAGAAGAGAGATCAAGCGGCCATCTTGCACTTCCTCAGGCTTCGCCTCCCTATTTAACATGTTTTTATATACAGCCCCTTCCAGAGAACAGGGGTGATTTACATAGACTCACCCTGTACCCAGCTTGCGTTTGATCTGCTCCCCTACCACTCTTCTAGCCGATTTATATTTAGCTCTGTTCTTAAGCCTCCAGGATTCTGCTCCTTCCTTCCCCTCCCCTCAATTCTTACCTCACTATCTTATCCTGTCTGTCTACGCTATGGCATTCCTTTCTACTTCTTTCAATTTTTGATTGTTCTTATTGTACACTGCTTTGATGTACTGAAAGGCAGTTTATCAAGTCTTAATAAAACCATAAACTTTGAAGGTCAAATCTTTCAAGGAGGCTCCTGACAGAGGTTTGAATGGGGCCTCTACAAGGGCAGAGAGGACCAAGTTAAGATTCCAGGATGGAACCGGAGAACGGCAAGGCAGTCTCGCAGAAGAAACTGGACTATATCCCGGTGAGAGGCAAATGACTCGCCCTGTACCCAGCCCCAGATAGCCAGGGTCACCACCTGCATTTTCAAAGAGCTTAACACCAGATCCTTTATTTTATTTATTTATTTTACATCTCTTATATACCGCACTCTTTGTCATCAGCGCGGTTTACATCGAACAAAAATTCAGCACCATAAGCAAGCGTCTGAGTTACAGTAAACAGGGGAATAAAACTTGGATAACAGGGTAAAATCAGTAAATGGAGTCCTGTAGGAAGGCCAAAATATCTGGGAAAGTGGTCCCTAGGGACCACACTTCTCGCTTTGTACCAAGCCTCAAAAATGCACCAACCCATACATAGGCCAAGGATGTAGAATTATTTCATGCCTTCAGCAAGGTATCGACCACCCTAGCAGAGTACCCCTTCTGCCTCAAGCACACCCTCTTGACAGCCAGGTCATAAGTGAGAACTGATCCACATCCAGCATCCAGACAGGACCCAGCAACAGAAAGTCTGCTTCCCGAGGAAGGGGGAGGGACTTTGCCACCAGGAGCCACATCAGGCCTGCATATCACGACCACCTGAGCCAGTCCGGGGCCACCAACATGCGACCTGCATAGGCCTTGATCCTCTGCAGGACATGCCCAATCAGTGACCAAGGACATACACGTAGAGAAGCCCACTGCTGGGCCAGGGCATCGAGTCCCTCTTCCATGTGTTCTCTGCATCTGCTGAACTGGGGGGCCTTGGCATTCACCAATGTCGCCATCAAATCCATCATGGGGACACCACAGTGCCCTACAATCAGACGGAACACCGTCTCAGACAGGGACCGCTCCCCCAGGTATAGGAGATGACAGCTCAGATAAGTCACCTGGACATTGTCCAAGCCACATACGCCACCGACCACGAAAGAAGATGGGCCTCAGCCCATTGCAGAAGCAGAATTGCTTCTGCCACTACCAGCAAGCTCAGAGTGCCCCCCTGCCAAATGAGGTAAGCCACAGTTGTGACATTATCCGACAGCACTCCCATGGCCCGCCCCTGAACCGTGGGAAGGAAAAAACCTCCAGGGCCAGCCGAACAGGCAGTTGATGGGATAGTGGCTCTCCTTCAAAGACCACTGTCCCTTGGCCACATAACCCTGGCAATGAGCTCCCCAACCAAAGAGACTGGCATCAGTCGTAACCACCACCCAAGTCCGTGGTCTCGAGGGGAATCTGGTTGCAAGGTTGGCAGAGTCGAACCACTAGTTCAAACTCTCAAGGGCCCGTCCTGGAACGGCGAGGTAAATCTCCATCGATAGCTCCTGCAGGGACCACCATGCCAAGAGTACCACTAGGAGTCACAGCATGTGGAGTCAAGCCCAGGGCACTAACTCCAGGGAGGCTGCCATCGATCCCAGTACCTGCAGATACAGAGATTGCAGACAATTCCCCAACCAAGGGCTTGGGAGTATCTGCCCCTGCAACTTCATTATCCTGCCCTCTGGCAGAAAAACCATCCCCCACTGCATGTCAAAGCAGGCACCAAGGTACTCCAAGGACTGTGCTGGGGACTGACTGTGTAATTCACGACCAGAGTTCATGCAGCCAGCAAATCACACAGGCTGTCGCATCTCAAATCTCCTTCAAGAATTTGCCTGAATTAACCAATCGTCCAGCTACGGATGCACCAGGGATGCCATTACCACCGCCATCACCTTGGTGAAAACCTGAGGGTAGTGACCAGTCTAAAGGGGAGAGCCAGAAACTGAAACCCTACAGAACCGCAAAATACAAGAAGCGCTGATGTTCTGGGTGAATGGGAATATGCAGGTATGCCTCAGAAAGATCCAGACAACTCTCCTTGTCAGATGCCACAATGATGGATTGCAGGATCTCCATGCAAAAACGCAAAGCCTGGGAAGGCCTTGTTTACCCCTTTCAGGTCCAGAATGGGGTGCCAAGAACCTTCCTTCCTGGGCACCACGAAGTAAATGGAGTAATACCCCACTCTTCCAGGCGCAGGGGGCACAGGCACCAAGTCACAAAAGACTGTCTACAGTCTCCTGGACCGCCAAAGCCTTGCTTGGGGCTCGAAAAGGAGACACCATGAAGGCATCCATAAGGGCCTTGGCAAACTCAAGAGCGCAGTCCTGGCATATGACCTCCAGGACCCAAGCATCCATTGTAAGATAGGCAACCACCTATCAACTGCTCCTCCGCCATGGCCTGCTAACTTTCATTGGGAGGACTTGGCGACACCAGAGCCTCCTGCGGCCCCCTCCTCTGCCACCCTAACTGCCTCCACAAAAGCAGGAGCTTTTTGGAGAAATTGGGACCTCTGGGGTTTTGCTGCTCAGGCTGGACAGAACTTCCATGGCTCATGCCCCAGTCTCTGGAAAAGGATCCCCTGCCCACTGTCTTGGGCTTGTCCTCTGGAAGCCTAGCAACCTTCGTATTCCCCAGGTCCTTGATGAGTTCTTCCAAATCCTCAACAAACAGAAGCCTCCTTGAGAAGGGGAGCTTGTTTAGAAATCTTGGAAGCCAAATGTGCCGACCAGTTCTGGAGCCATAAGAACCACCCTGCAGCCATCACAGTTGCCATTAGCTTGGCTGAGGCCCTAAGCAAGTCACAGAGGAGGATCAGCTAGGAAGGCAGTCCCAGATTCCAACTGCGCAGCCGACTCAAGGAGTACCATCTCCGGGATCTTTTGCGACCAGCATAGAAAGGCTTGTGCCAAACAAAAGTCACAAATGGCTCCCTGTAAGGCCAGGGCCGAAACTTCAAAGGCCTGCTTAAGCAGCACCTCCATTCGCTGATCCTGCAGGTCCCTTCAAGGTTGCTCCTTCTTCCACCGGAATAGTAGTCTTCTTGATGACTGCAGCCACCAGTGCATCCACCTGGGGGAGGCACAACAGCTCCCTCTCCTCCAGAGGGATGGGGTAAAGCCTACCCATGCTCCAAGCGACCCACAGGCCCACATCAGGAACCTTCCACTCTTTGTCAACCATGGCCTTGACCACCCGATGGATGGGAAAGGAGAGAGGGGGGCTTCTGGATACCCTCCGCAGTATCCGGCAGTAGATTGTCTGCAATCCGTAATGCTGCCAAGGTTTTAACAATGAGGGAGGGGAGCTCATCTCTATGAAATAGTCGAATGGCCATGGAATGCTCCCCAGCAGGCAGCTCCCCCTTTTCTAACTCTTCAGGGTCCAGATCCTCCATAAAATCAGAGACACCCTCTAGAGCCCCTAGAATCAAAGGACCCCCTTAAGACCCCATTCTCAAAATCCAGGGACCTCTCCCATTGTGAGCATTTCCATGCCACCAGAAACGTCAGTCCCTCCTGCAAGAAGGGAGACCTCAGGTGAGGGGATCCCTCCCCAAGGCCTTGCTGCATGAAAAAGTCCTGATGCAGCAATAACACAAACTCAAGGGCAAATAGGGACTTGCTCCCGCTATTCAGACTCCCTCCAATGGTCCCGGGAGGCTCCGGGGCCACTGACTGCAAAAATGGAGCTTCACTGCATTCTGAGGCAGAAGAGGAAGTAGCAGACAAGATAGCAGTCATTCCCGCCCAAACTGTGGCTGTCCCAGTCTCCTCTGAAGGGCACATGCAGCCATAAAGCCCCCCCCCCCCCCTACATCTGCCTCTGATGTAGCTAGACTGCCGACTAAGCTCTTCATGGCAGCCACACTCTCCTTAACAGACACAGCAGATCCCGACTACAGAAAGCAAGCTTCAGCAGCTGCTGCACGCTGCACAACAGCCCCTCTCTAGATCAGCCATGTGAGCACCATGTAGGAACCACCCCCCCCCCCCCCAACCTGACGCACTGGCTCCTGCCAATTTTTTTTTTTTTTAAGTTAAGGACTCAAGCAGGAGCAGAAAGCTTGACCCACAGCACCCTCCCAAGAATTGGAGAGGAGAAGGTGGGAGCAGCTGCCTCCTACTGCCTGGAGAGGCCTGAGGAGCGGATGGGGGAAAGGACACAGCGCCACTGGGTTCTGCACCACAAAATCGCAGCCCAGTACTTAAACCAAGGAAAAATAACAAAAACAGCCAGCACAGGCTTATCCTCATCCACCTGCTGGAAAATGAGAAATATTGGTTCTGCAGGGAAGCACAGGCTACTTAAGGGAAAGGTTTTGAACTTGCTGTTCTCAGTCTCCATTGCTAATAGGCGAGCATAACCCACACGACTGGACTGGAGGGACAAACAGCAATTGTACTTAAAAGCAAGAAAATACAATCTAAGCTTTTGCAGGTTCAACAGCTGGCCTTGAAACATTAAATTCAGAAAGATATCAGTCTATCCATTCAGACTTCTCAAATATAAAAACCAATGACAGTTTAACATCTGAATACAATCTGTCTTTTTGGCAAGTAAACACAAAACTGCCTTATGCTGCTCAGCACAAAACTGCTGCATTCTTTCAAACTGACCAGCCATTGAAATAGATTAACAACAAATCACCTTTTTAGGGCAGCCTAACACTGCATGCATTACAGATTCCAGTAGACTAGAATAAATAAGTGTAGAAACCCTTGACACACTGACTAAAATGGCTCGGGACACAAGCATTCCTGAGGAAATGCATCTTTCAAATGAAAGCAGGTCTGGGCACAGATTCCACACACCAACACTGTGTTTCCATATATGGGCAGCCCCTGGCCTCAGCTGCACAGTTCTGAGCCTGCCCCAACCTTTATGCTTTAGTCAGCTTCCGTTAATGCTAGGACACACAGCAAAGAGGAAAAGAATGAAAAATGTTTTTTTCTGAAGTGTGCAACAAGACTACTACATCACCTGGTTCACAACTGTCCAGACAACTGCCAAAGCAGAAATGTGCTGCTTTGACAATCAAAAAAATCTATTTTTTTTCCAAAAACTATTTTGGATTTTATTTTTAGTATCTGAGCCCTTTTAAAGTTTGCAGCTGTATAAAGTCTGGCAAAAGTCAGCTTCATAAGAACAAAACAACTGCCGACCAGCATCTTTACCTAACAAAGCAAAAACAATACAATGAACACATCAACCAATCAAAGATGGAATTCCACACAAACATGATAAATTCCTCCATCAACAAACCCAGAGAGCTTTTCGAAATAGTAAAGATCCTCATAAAAGAGCAAACAGAAGGGGAAGTACAAGTTGATCCACAGGAATTCGCCAACCACATCAAAGACAAATTTCACTCCACAGAACGACCACCACCTAGTGGGAACACCAGGACGAACGTACACTCCATAACCTGGGGCACATTCTACACACCCTCAACAGAACAGATATCCCAAATCATCTCTACAATCAACACAAGCACTGCTCCTACAGACCCGTGCCCAGTGTCATGGGTCACAGCCACCAAAGAGATAATTAGGTCTTACCTGCTAATTAGTGTTCCTGAAGGAACGACAGTCCAGTCCCTTTACTTCTGGGTTGCGTAACCCTTCCAGCAGCTTGGAGGCCGAGTCAAACCCTTTTGAGGCTGAATGGGTATAGATACCGCTGGCACCACCCCTAAGCCCCAGTAATATATTGAAAAAGCAGAGTTAACAAACCTAACCATTAACTGTAGGAACCTGAAATTAACACACCACTATATTATATATATATATATATATATATATATATATATATAAATATCTATATATATATATATATATTTTTATATATATATATATATATATATATATTTATCTGTATATATATATATATATATTTATTTATTTTTTATTTATTTATTTTTTCTTCTCGTAATGTAGGTCCAGAGACCTGCAGGGGCAAGAAGGAGTGGGAGGAAGAGGGAGGGATCACCCGAGGTTGCCGTAGCCCTTTCCGACCCCCGGCTCCCTTGCCCCGTGCTAACCAAAAAGCACCTTTCGCCGCTGCCCCGGACTCGGAATCGTTCCGCTATCTTCTTCGTAGCCCGGGTGGGATCAGGGACTGAACTGTCGTTCCTTCAGGAACACTAATTAGCAGGTAAGACCTAATTATCTCTTCCTTATCGTCACTCCAGTCCAGTCCCTTTACTTCTGGGATGTAACCGAGCAGTTCAAACTTGGGTGGGGTTCGCTATCCCGGAACGAATTACCGCGTCCCCAAAGCTAGCGTCTGCCGACCTCTGCACATTCAGTCTGTAGTGCTTGGTAAAGGTATGCAGCGAGGACCAAGACGCCGCCCTGCAATATCAATCGGGGGAACCAGGCTGTACTCCGCCCAGGAAGCGGCCTGCGCCCGCGTGGAGTGGGCCCGCAGACCTGCCGGAACCTGTTTTCCCTTCAGGATATAGGCAGAGGCAATCGCTTCCCTGATCCATCTAGAGATGGAAGCCTTCGCCGCGGCCTCCCCCTTGTGGGGACCCCCAAACTGAATGAACAAACGTTCAGACCTTCTAAAGGGAGCCGTTCGTGAGAGGTAGCGCTTCAACGCTCTCTGGACATCCAGGCGACGCAGACTGCCATCCTTCCCTCCCCGGCCGTCGGCTGGGAACGCAGGCAGCGAAACTGGCTGGTTCAGAGGAAGGGGGGCTGGGAAGACAGCGCCTGGATCTCGGAGACGCATCTTGCCGAGCAGATGGCTACCAAAAAGACCGTCTTCAACGTTAAATCTTTAAGAGAGGCTTCCTTCATTGGCTCGAAGGGATCTCTGGCCAAGGCATTTAACACCAAGTTGAGGTCCCAGGGAGGGATGACTGACCTTTTCTGTGGACGCAGACGGCTAACCGCTCTCAGAAACCTGGTCACGTCCGGGTGAACCCCTAATGACTTCCCACGGACCTTGCCCCTATAGCAAGAGATGGCTGCCAGTTGGACGCGAAGAGAACTGGGGGCCAGGCCTTTCTCAAATCCCGTTTGCAAGAATTCTAGGATCTCTGGGATGGAGGCCAAAAGGGGTTTCTTCCGGCGTTCTGCACACCAGGCTTCGAAGATGCGCCACACCCTCACATAGGAAAGACAGGTTGAATGCTTAAGCGCTCAACAAGGTTGAAATCACTGGACCGGAATATCCCCGCTTCCGGAGCCGTGCCCTTTCAATAGCCAGGCCGTAAGCGAGAATCGATCCACGTGAGGCATCAGGAGCGGACCCTGCCTCAGAAGATCCTTCTTGCAGGGAAGCCGCCACGGCTGGTCGGCCGCCAACCTTACTAGATCCGCATACCAAGGACGGCGAGGCCAATCTGGAGCGATGAAGATGACCAATCCTTGGTGGGATTCCACCCTCTGAAGGACCCTTCCGATCAGGGCCCAAGGAGGGAACACGTAGAGAAGCCCCCCGGAGGGCCACCTCTGGGCCAGAGCATCCAGGCCTTCGGACATTCTTTCCTTTCTTCGGCTGAAGAAGCGATTTGCTTTGGCCGACGAGTAGCGGGCCATGAGATCCATGATTGGGGGACCCCAGAGGGAGACAATCTGATTGAAGACTCCCTGCTCCAGTTCCCACTCTCCCTGGTCGACCTTGAACCTGCTGAGGTAATCTGCTGTCACGTTGTCTGCGCCGGCCACGTGTTGAGCTGAGAGGGCCGTCAACCGGGTCTCGGCTCATTGGAACAGGCTGGCCGCCTCCTTCTCTAGGGCGGGGCTGCTTGTTCCCCCCTGGCGGTTGATGTAGGCCACCGTGGTGACATTGTCTGAGAGGACGCGGATTGCTTTTGCCCTCACTAGAGCCTCGAGCGTCTTGAGCGCAAGCGTAACTGCTCGTAACTCCAGTCTGTTGATGGGCCACTGAGACTCCACTGGAGACCAAAGACCCTGAGCAAACTGGCCTTGGCAATGGGCTCCCCAGCCCGACAGGCTGGCGTCCGTTGTTAGCAGGATCCACTGCGGAGCTTCGAGAGGCGTCCCGCATTCTAGGTTCTTCGGACATCTCCACCACTGGAGGGCTTCTCTGGTTCGAGGCGCGCAGGGTAGAGGAGCAGACAAGGGATGATTCTGAGGAGACCAACGACGTAACAAGGAGCATTGTAGGGGCCGCATGTGGGCCCTGGCCCACGGAACTACCTCTATTGTCGCAGCCATGGTGCCCAGTAATTGGAGGTAAAGCCACGCTGAAGGGTTTCTTCTTCCCAGGAACTGCGATACGAGAGCCCTTAGGTCCTTTGCCCGCTTCCGGGGGAGGAACACCTTTCCTTCTCTGGTGTCGAATCTTGCCCCGAGATACTCGAGTTCCTGGGTGGGAATCAACTTGCTTTTTGACCGATTGATGATCCACCCTAACTCCTCTAGGACCTCTACTACTCGGGCTGTCGCGAAGCGACTTTCTTGCTCTGATTTCGCCCGGAACAGCCAATCGTCGAGGTATGGGTGTACCATGATTCCTTCCTTTCGCAGGAAGGCGGCTACGACCACCATTACCTTGGTAAAGGTCCTGGGAGCCGTAGCTAAACCGAAGGGCAGCGCCTGAAATTGGAAATGACCTCCTGGCACAGCGAACCTCAGGAACTGTTGATGAGACCTTCTGACCGGAATGTGTAAGTAGGCCTCCGTTAGGTCCAGAGAAGTGAGAAACTCTCCGTCCCTTACGGCTGCAATGACTGACTTCAGGGTTTCCATCCGGAAATGGGGTACCTTGAGACAGCGATTGACCTGTTTTAAGTCTAGGATAGGACGAAAGGAGCCTTCCTTTTTTGGGACTACAAAATAAATGGAATACCGACCGGAGCTGTATTGGTCTGGAGGAACCAGAGCCACTGCCCCGAGCGCTAACAGTCTTGACAGGGTGGCTTCTATAGCCCTCCTTTTTGTCGGAGAGCCGCAGGGGGATTGGATAAAGGCTGGAAGTATTTGTTTTCCAAATTCGAGGGCATAACCTTCTCTGATCACTTCCAGGACCCACTGATCGGATGTGACCCGGGTCCAGGCGGGGAGAAATAGTCTTAGGCGACCCCCCAAGGGTAAATCGCCCGCCCGGACCCCTTCTATCTCATTGTGATTTTCTAGGGCCGGAGAAGGAGGAAGAGGCCCCAAAACCTCTCCCTGCTCCTCGAAACCCCTTAAAGCTTGACCCCCTTGCCGGGAAGCGACCCCTAGGAAAGGAATTTGTCCCGGAAGGCCGAAACCTCCGGGAGTCTCTTGGCTGGCTCCGGGAGGGCGCTGGGAGGCGAGATTGCTTCGGTCTGTCCTCCGGAAGCCTGCCTCCCTTGGATTCGCCCAGGTCCTTTACTAACTTTTCCAGGTCCTCCCCGAATAACAATTTCCCCTTAAAGGGAAGACGACCCAGCCGCGCCTTTGATGAAGCGTCGGCTGCCCAATTGCGGAGCCACAAGTAGCGCCTAGCTGCGACTACGGATGCCATGCTCTTTGCTAGGCTCCTGATGAGATCGTACTGACTATCCGCCAGGTAGGCTGCTCCTGACTCCAACTTAGCTGCAGTCGGCTGTACGTCTCCTGCGGTACCCTCTGACAGTTGAAGTTGTTGGGACCACCTCAGGCAAGCCCGTGCCACCCAGGCCCCCGAAACCGAAGCCTGCAAGGCAAGTGCATTAACATCAAAGGCCTGCTTTAGCAACGTGTCCAATTTTCTATCCTGCGCGTCCCTGAGAGCCGCGCCACCTTCTACTGGGATAGTCGTCTTCTTAGTCACTGCAGATACCGCCGCATCCACCTTGGGCGACTTCAGTAAATCTCTGTCCGATTCCGGTACTGGATAAAGGCGTGTCATTGACCGCACCCCCCTTAGGGAGGATTCAGGTTGGTCCCACTCTTCCTGAATCATCTGGCGGACGACCCTGTGTATAGGGAATACCCTTTGAGACCTTCTGAATGCTTGGATCAGGGGATCCTCCAGCGCCTCCTCAACTGTTGGGGTGTCGGAGGCCACCTTGAGGACCTTCAGGGACTCACTGATCAGGCCCGGAAGTTCCTCCTGACGAAAGACTCGCACTATGCGGGATTGATCTTCCTCCGGGATCTCTCCTTCCTCAAGTTCCTCATCCTCATCCCCTATCTCCTTATCGGAGAGCTCCTCCTCCTGAGTGTCGAGAGGAGGGGAAGCGTGCGGCTCTTCACTCGCTAGCCTCGCGCGCTTGGATGGAATGTCGGCTTCCCTGGGTCAACCCCCAAGCCCTCCTTCCCTGAGCTCTGGACTCCTGCCCCCAGTCCCTGTTTGCGCATGCAGTAGGCTTTGTGCAGCAGAAGGACGAATTCGGGTGAAAACATGCCACAGGAACCCTCTTCCCCAAGAGCAGGGGGGGGGAGGGGGCAGGGATGGAGGGGGAAAATCAGAGGTCGAGGGCGGGTGGATGCAGGGCTCTCCTTCTTCTAGATGCTCCACTGGACCCTCATTAGTTTGTGCAATGGACAATTGGATGCCCTGCTCCACAGAGGCAGCCTCTGCGGCGCAGCCCCTGCAGACCCCTGTCTCTGAGGCCGTGCCCCTGCGGATGCCACAAGACGGGCACCGTAGCTTGGACATTGTCCCAAAAGAAGCCCCTAAAAAAATTAGAAGGGCCCAACTAAGGAAAACAAGAAAGAAAATAAAGGAAAAAGAGCTAAATTTAAAGGGATCAACCTTAGGCTACCTACTGGGTTGTAATCCTGGGCTGCAATAAAATTAAACTTCTTCTTCCCCCACACGTCCCAAGTAAACCTATGAACACATTAGAGATTAAGGCCCTCTTCCCCAAGAGCAGGGGAATTAATTTCTTTAATCTGATGGCCGCTCCAAAATATGAAAATATAAAAGAGTGGGGAGATAAAACCCCTGTACTTGCGGTTTATGGCCTTCCTTGGTCAGCGCCGAGCTCCGCGAATGCAAACGCCCTCCGGAGTACTACACGTGGCTGGGCCTCAGCCACGTGGAGAGCAGGCTGGGACCCGGCGGGCCGATCCGCACCACCGTGCCAGCAATCAGATGGGAGGCGAGCTTCTTCCGCCGACTGCAACCTCCGAACACTCCCGGGCAGCTTCGCCAAGCCGGGAGCGAGGAGGGACGGCGTTTTTAGGCCTCAAGCGCTCAGCCGCCTGGGGGCTTCGGCGCGAGGCGAAAAGGGTCCGTTTCTGAGGGCAGAGATCCGGAGAGTGTGGGGCTATCCCGCGGATCACTCCCTGCCGCCGGTAAACCTTTTGGAGAGAGAAGCCCCTTTTCCACCGCTAAGGGAGTCTTGCCCGAAGAGAGCCCGATCGCCAGGGGGGGGGGGGAGGGGGGAAGGAGAGAGGAGAGAGAATGAGCAAAATCTTAAAGGGGTACTACCCAAAATAGCAATTAAGAAATAAAGAAATAAAAAGGGTACAAAAAATTCTTCAAACTAACTAGAAATCAAACAAAGAGACTAAATGGGAGACTCCAGTAAGCCCTTGGCTTACGGAACCCTCCAGCTGCTTGGAGGCTGAGATTACTGGGGCTTAGGGGTGGTGCCAGCGGTATTTATACCCATTCAGCCTCAAAAGGGTTTGACTCAGCCTCCAAGCTGCTGGAAGGGTTACGCAACCCAGAAGTAAAGGGACTGGACTGGAGTGACGATAAGGAATCAAGCTTTATCCCCACCATACATAAAATGGTACACAACTCACTCAAGGACTCATGCCAAAGCAACTAAAGCTTGCCACAGTAAGACCAATCACAAAGAAAACTCCTCTCGACAAAAAAGATGCAGCAGCATACTGACCAATCTCCAGCATACCCTTCCTCGCAAAAATCATCGAAAAAATGGTTCAACTACAGCTTCAGGAACACATCGACAAACACGAAACACTTGACGACAACCAGCACGGATTTCGTCCCAACCATGGAGTCGAAACGCTACTGATCTACCTCTTCGACAGCATCCCAAGAATAATTGACAACACCAGGAATGGAATCTTAATGATCTTCATCGACATCTCCTCAGCCTTCGACACAGTGGACCACAACACGCTCCAGGAAAGACTAAAGAACACTGGTATACACGGTATCACACTGACATGGTTCCAATCGTACCTAACCGAAAGACAGCTACAGGTCAAGGTGGGACACAACACCTCCCGACCCATAAATGTCCGACAGGGAGTACCTCAAGGATCCGCACTCTCAGCACTCCTATTTAACATCTACATCCAACCAATATGCAACATCATGAAAGAGAACAACATTCAATACACAGTATATGCAGACGACATCATGATATACACCCCGATATCAATCGACAACCCAGACTTCTCTAAAATAACAGACTGCCTTACCCAAATGACGAGTTGGTGTCAAAACAACATCCTCGCAATAAACTACAACAAGACCGAAGCTTTAATCATCACTCGGAACCAAAGCTTCATACACCCACCAAATATAAAGATACAAAGCACTACTATACCAATAAGATCAGAATTAAGATACCTCGGAGTTACTCTGGACAATAAACTCAACCTCAAGCCACACAGACAAAACAATCCAAAAAGCCTACTACAAGATGCGAATCATCAGGAGACTGAAACCACTCCTCGCCCCAGATCACTTCCATACTGTCTGTCAAGCACTGATAACCCCACTACTGGACTTCTACAATCCGATATACCTTGGACTACCAAAACAAGCCCTCAAACCACTCCAACTGGCACAAAACACTGCAGCACGAATCATATCCGGAACTGCAAGACAAGAGCACATCACACCTACCTTAAAGGACTTACACTGGCTCCCAATCGGTGCACGCATCAGATACAAAACTATCATAAACCTATTTAAGATAAAACAGCACACATCAGCCAACAGCCTGCACACCCTCATACAACCAGACACCAGCACACGTCCTAGAAGAAAACAAACACACAACCGAGTCAGCACCCCAAGTGAATACAAACACACACGCAAGGACACAACAGACAGAGCACTCTCCATGGCTGCTCCAACAATATGGAACAAACTACCGGACGATTTGAGGGCAACTACAGACCTCAAAGACTTTAGAAAACAGCTGAAAACCATGCTGTTCATAGAACACTATGGACACATCACATAACCTCAGAGAATGTATAACAGTACATGATACCGCCTAAACAATGTATGTATGGAAAATGTTTTTAGCACCACTGTATATAGCCCACCTTGTATATAGCTCAAACCAATCTAGCACACATTACAACGCACACTCAACTAAATTTCACCCTCACTGCATGTATAACACACTCACTTTACCAGATTGTTTGCTGTGATACCATCTTGATTATTAAGATAAGGCGGTTTAGAAATACTGTTAAATAAATAAATAAATAAGAACATAAGATATGCCATACTGGGTCAGACCAAGGTCCATCAAGCCCAGTATTCTGTTTCCAACAGTGGCCAATCTAGGTCATATGTACCTAGCAGTTTTCCCAAGAAACACAAGTTCCACAATGCTTGTACTGGGTCAAGCATTGATATCTTCGGTCACTTCTTAATAATGGTTTATGGACCTTTCCTCCAGGAACGTGTCCAAACCTTTTTTAAACCCAGCTACACTAACAGCCTTTACTACATCCTCCGGTAACAAATTCCAGAGTTTGATTACACGTTGAGTGAAAAAATATTTTATTTTATTAGTCTTAAATAGTTTACCCTGTAGCTTCATTGCATGTCCCCTAGTCTTTCTATATTCTGATAACGTAAACAACCGATCTACGTTTACCCGTTCCACTCCGTTCATTAATTTATACACTTCTATCATATCTCCCCTCAGCCGTCTCTTTTCCAGGTTAAAGAGCCCTAACCTTTTTAGCCTTTCTTCATAGGAGTATCCTTCCATCCCCTTTACCATTTTGGTGGCTCTTCTCTGAACCTTTTCTAAAATCGCTATATCCTTTTTAAGATACGGCAACCAGAATTGCACACAATATTCAAGGTGCGGTCTCACCATGGAACGATATAGAGGCATTATATCATCTTTTGTTTTATTTTCCATTCCTTTCCTTATCATACCTAGCATTCTATTTGCTCTCTTGGCCGCCGCTACACACAGGGCCGAGGGTTTTAACATGGTATCCACAATGATGCCTAAATCTTTTTCCTGGGTGCTGGTTCCTAATGTGGAACCTTGCATCGTGTAACCATAGTTTGGCTTGTTCTTCCCTAGGTGCATAACCTTGCACTTGTCCACATTAAATTTCACATGCCATTTTGATGTCCAGTCTTCCAATTTATCAAGATCCTCTTGCAATTTTTCACAATCCTCTTGGGTTTTAACAACTTTAAATAGTTTTGTGTCATCTGCAAATTTGATAACCTCACTCGTTATTCCACTTTTCAGGTTTTATGAATATGTCAAAAAGCAGCGGTCCCAGCACAGATCCCTGGGGTACACCACTGTTCACCTTTCTCCATTGGGAAAATTGGCCATTTAGCCCTACCCTCTGCTTTCTATCTTTTAACCAGTTCCTGATCCACAATAGTACACTGCCTCCTATCCCATGACTCTTTAGTTTTGCCAAAAGTCTCTGATGAGGGACCTTGTCAAAGGCTTTCTGAAAGTCCAGTTACACAATATCAACCGACTGACCTTTGTCCACCTGTTTATTCACTCCTTCAAAAAACATAACAGATTAGTAAGACAAGATCTTCCTTGTCTAAAGCCATGTTGGCTGTCTCCCATTAGGTTGTGACTATCTACATGCTGAGTAATTTTATTCTTTATGATGGTTTCTACCATTTTTCCCGGTACTGACGTCAGGCTCACCGGTCTGTAGTTTCCCGGATCACCCTTGGAACCCTTTTTAAAAATTGGTGTTACATTGGCGATCCTCCAATCTTCAGATATTAGAGATGATTTTAATGATAGTTCACAGATTACTAACAGCAGGTCTGCATTCTCATATTTCAGTTCTTTCAACACCCTTGGATGTATACCATCCGGCCCAGGTGATTTGCTACTCTTCAGTTTATCTAATATTTGTAAGACATCTTCCCGATGTATCGATATTTCCTTCAAATCTTCCGCACCTTTAAATACCACTTCAGTCATGGGTAACATCCCTACATCTTCCTCAGTAAAGACCGAAGCAAAGAATTCAGTCAGTCTCTCCGCTATCGCCTTGTCGCCTCTTAGTGCTCCTTTAACCCCTTTATCATCTAATGAACCAACTGACTCTCGCACAGGTTTTTTGCTACGAATGTACTTGAAACTGTCTTTATTTCACGTATTTGCTTCCGCAGCAAGCTTCTCAAATTCTCTCTTTGCCTGCCTTATCAATGCCTTGCATTTGACTTGCCAGTGCTTGTGCTGTTTCCAGGTTTTGTCGTTTGGCTCTTTTTTCCATTTCCTGAAAGATGCTTTTTTTCAGCCGCCTCTCTGACCTCACCTTTAAACCACGCTGGCAGTTTTTTGGACTTCCTTCCACTTTTCTTAAAGCGTGGAATACAGCTGGTCTGGGCTTCCAAGATAGTATTTTTCATCAACACCCAAGCTTGATGTATATCTCTAACCTTTGCAACTGCTCCTTTTAGTTTTTTCTTAACTGTTTTCCTCATTTTATCATAGTCTCCCTTTCGAAAGTTAAAAGGTAGTACTGTGGATTTCCTTACTCTCCCTCCTCCACTAATTAAATCAAAGGCGATCATGCTATGATCACTATTGCCAAGTAGCCCCAACACCCTTATCTCTTGCACTATATCTGGTGTTCCACTAAGGACTAGGTCTAATATGGCTTCCCCTCTGGTCGGTTCATGAACCAGCTGCTCCAAGAAGCAGTCATTTATTTCATCTAGGAACTTTATCTCCCTAGCATGTCCTGACGTGACACTGACCCAGTCAATACCGGGGTAATTGAAATCACCCATTATTATTACTGCGCTGTAACTTTTGTTAGCTTCCTTGATTTCTTTGAGCATTTCATCATCCATTTGGTCATTCTGGCCAGGTGCTCGATAGTACACCACCACTGCCATTGCCTTCCCCCTTTTATATGGAATTTCAATCCATATAGATTCTACAGCAGATTTTGTTTCCTGCAAAACTTTAATCCTTTCTGAGTCAATGCCCTCTCTAACATAGAGCACAACCCCTCCACCAATTTGATCAGCTCTATCATTACGATATAGTTTGTACCCAGGTATCAGTGTCCCACTGGTTGTCCTCCTTCCACCATGTCTCTGATATTCCAATCATATCTAACCTTTCATTTAGTGCTATATATTCTAACTCTCCCATCTTATTCTTTAGACTTCTAGCATTTGCATACAAGCATTTTAGAGAATGTATTTTATTCATGTTAATTTGGCTATTTTTAGACATGGGTAAATTGGGATCTTTAAGCTCTGTCTGCTCCATACTTGAGGGCATTTGGGCTACTTTACTCTTTTGTGGAACCTCTCTGCTTTTGGTAGTATCCTTCCGAACCATCCGCTCTTGGGCGACTGTCGGCTTTCCCCTAATATCTAGTTTAAAAGCTGCTCTCTCTCCCTTTTAAAGGTTAATGCCAGCAGCCTGGTTCCATCCCGGTTAAGGTGAAGCCCATCCCTTCGGAAGAGCCCCTCCTTTCCCCAGAATGTTCCCCAGTTCCTAACAAATCTAAAACCCTCATCTCTGCACCATTGTCTCATCCACGCATTGAGACTCCGGAGCTCTGCCTGCCTTTTGGGTCCTGCACGTGGAACAGGAAGCATTTCGGAGAATGCTACCCTGGAAGTTCTGGATTTCAACTTCCTACCTAAAAGCCTAAATTTTGCCTCCAGAACCTCCCTACCACATTTTCCTATGTCATTGGTACTGACATGTACCAAGACAGCAGACTCCTCCCCAGCACTATCTAAGACCTTATCTAGGTGGCGCGTGAGGTCCGCTACCTTCGCACCAGGCAGGCATGTTACCAGGCGATCCTCACGTCCACCAGCCACCCAGCTATCTACATGCCTAATGATCGAATCACCAACTATAACGGCTGTCCTAACCCTTCCCTCATGGGCACATGGCCCTGGAGAAACTTCCTCGGTGCGAGAGGGTTTTACATCACCTGGAGGACAGGTCCTAGTTACAGGATCACTTCCTGTCACACCAGGGTGATGCTCTCCTGTCACGTGACCTCTCTCCTCCATGGCAACAGGGGTGCTGCCAGACTGGAGGTGGGACTTCAGGACTATATCCCTGTAGGTCTCATCTATGTACCTCTGTCTGTCTTATGCTTTCCAAGTCTGCTACTCTAGCCTCTAGAGAACGGACTTGTTCCCTGAGAGAAAAGAGCTCCTTGCACCTAGTGCACACGTAAGACCTCTCACCAACTGGGAGAAAATCATACATGTGACACTCAATGCAAAAGACAGGAAAGCCCCCATCCCGCTGCTGGACTGCTGTCTGCATCTTAGTTTTAAGTTTGTGTCTAGATCTTTAAGTTCTTACTTACTAGGGGTTGCTATGGGTATTTATACCAATAAAACTGTACCTAATACGTTTAATATACCTTGTTCACCTGAAGCATAATTAATCTCAGGTCCTTAGTGTATGAATGATTTGGGTAATGAGCTTCACCTGAAAGCACCTCCTGTCTTTTAAGATGTGTAAGTACCTATAAAGCTATGATTATCCCAGGGGAGGGTGGGTGAGGGGAGGGAGGGAGGGAGGGAGGGAAATAACACTTATTAAAAGAGGGCTGCTACACAGTACCCTGTCTTGTGCTGCTGGGGTAAGCTAAATTCTGATTTGATTTAAATTATAGCTCTTAGCTGCTGCTAGGCTCTAACTTCTTATGAAATTTAAACTACAAGCTCTCTGCTGGGTACTAAATTTAACCAGAAAGCTCTCTTCTGTGTGTTAAATTTAAACTAAAAGTACTTTGCTGTTACTTGGCCCTGAGTGACTATTAAATTTAAACTACAAGCTCTCTGCTGGGTATGAAATGTAACCAGAAAGCTCTCCTCTGTGTTTTAAATTCAAACTTTAATTGCTGCTACTAGGCCCTAACTGATCCAAGAAAAAACAGTGGGTTCACAGATTAAGTAGCTTTAATACAAAGAATTCTTTTTAGAAAATTACCAGAAGTATATACTCACAGTTGCAGATTTCTCTCCAGAATTAACAGTCCCCCTTTCTAGTCCTTCAAGACAGCTTCCTTCCCATTTGTAGCCCACTTGCTCCACATGTTCTCCATTATCTAACGAGCAGAGCAGCACCTTGGTGGAAATATATACCCCTAATCTAAAACACCCTCACTTGGTTTGCAGCTTGTCGTGCTGTGAGGGCTTGTGTGCATCAGTGATGCTGAGAGCTAAACTATCGGTAGTTTAACTACTGGCAGGGTCTCCCAAGATGGACAGGTCTCAGCTGAGGTGCCAGACCAAGACAAACCACCCATCTGGGCAGCAGCAGAATGGGATAGTGTTGACGGCGGAGGATCACATTTCTGTGACAACGGCAACAACATCAAACTTAAACTGCGCGGAAGAAAGGCCAGGCAATCTACTTCTGTATCTTGCCATGAAAACTCAATGGATAGTTACAACAAAACAAATTGTGCTATAGTGCTGGAAGATGAGACCCCCAGGTCAGAAGGCACTCAGCTAGCTAGTGGGGAAGAGCTGAAGACTTTTCAGAGTAAAGCCAGCATTTATGATGTGGTTGGATCAAAGCCCTCAGGATGTCTGACTGCTGATGTAGCTGCAAAGATGTCTTACGCATTGGAACATGGAACGTACGAAGCATGAACCAAGGGAAGTTGGAGGTGGTCAAGAATGAAATGGAACGTGTACAACTTGATCTGTTGGGTGTGAGCGAACTGAAATGGACTGGCATCGGGCACTTTGCATCTGATGATCACATGGTCTACTATGCTGGAAATGAAAGACAAAGAAGAAATTGTGTTGCATTAAAATAAAGAAACAACTTGCGAGAACTGTAATGAAATACAATGCAGTCAGCAAACGCTTAATCTCTATTCGTCTACGAGGAATGCCTATCAACATAACTATAATTCAAGTATATGCCCCAACAACAGCTGCAGAAGAGAATGAAACTGAAGAGTTCTATGAACAAGTACAAGCTGAAATTGACAGAACATGCAAACAGGATATCCTGATAGTCATGGGTGACTGGAACGCAAAAGTTGGCAACAAAGAAGAAGGCAAAGTAGTTGGAAAATATGGACTTGGCAACAGAAATGAAGCTGGAGAAAGACTGATAGAATTCTGCAAGACTAATGATCTATTCATCTCAAACACCTTCTTCCATCAACACAAGCGGCAACTGTACACATGAACTTCACCCAATGGATTGTATAAAAATCAAATTGACTACATCTGTGGAAGTCAACAATGGAAAAGTTCTATAACATCAACAAAGAC
This sequence comes from Ichthyophis bannanicus, assembly GCA_033557465.1. Classification (NCBI taxonomy): domain Eukaryota; kingdom Metazoa; phylum Chordata; class Amphibia; order Gymnophiona; family Ichthyophiidae; genus Ichthyophis; species Ichthyophis bannanicus. The sequence goes on along the minus strand of CM066031.1, from coordinate 348,021,578 downwards.
AAAACCTGGAGCTGACTGTGGTACAAATCATCAACTACTAGTATGCAAACTCAAGCTAAAGTTGAAAAAGAGCAAACCACTCATGAATGCAACAAAATATGACCTTGAGAATATACCACTGGAATTTAAAGACTGCCTGCAAAATCAATTTGCTGCTTTAGATACAAATGACAGAGCTCCAGAAGAGTTATGGAATGACATCAAGAAGGTTGTGTTGGAAGAAAGCGAGAAGTCTCTACAAAAGGTGAAAAAGCAAAAACGGCCAAAATGGATGACAGAAGAAACTCTGAAAATTGCCCAAAAACGCAGAGAAGCTAAAGCAAGAGGAGAAAGAAGGACAATAACAGAACTCAGAGATTTCCAACGTGCAGCAAGACAGGAGAAGGAAAAGTACTACGACGCATGCAAGGAAATAGAAGCAGAAACTATTAGAGGAAGAACAAGATCGGCTTTCCTAAAGCTACGAGAGTTAAAGAAAAAGTTCCAGCCTCGAATTGGAATGTTACAAGATGCTCAAGGTTTTATGTTGAATGATGCTGAGAAGATCAAGAAAAGGTGGAAGGAATATACAGAGTTTTTATATGATAAAGATCAAGTGGACCAACAGCCGTTTCAACCTGTACCTTATGATCAGGAACCATTGGTGATGAAAGAAGAAGTTGAAGCAGCACTGAAAGCCTTATCAAAGAACAAAGCACCAGGCATTGATAGCATTCCCATAGACGTATTACAGCAATCTGATGCAGCTGTTACCGTACTTACAAGGCTCTGCCAAGAAATATGGAAGACAACATCATGGCCAACTGACTGGAAAATATCTGTGTTTATAACAATACTAAAGAAAGGTGATCCAACAGACTGTGGAAATTATCGCACAATCGCTCTGATCCCACATGCCAGCAAGATTCTACTGAAGATTATTCAAAAGAGACTACAACCATACCTGGAACAAGAACTACCTGAAGTGCAAGCAGGGTTCAGGAAAGGGAGAGGAACGAGAGACATCATTGCGGATGTGAGATGGATTCTTGAAAAGACTAAAGAATACCAAAAGGATATCTATTTGTGCTTTATCGACTATAGCAAGGCTTTTTGACTGTGTAAACCATGAGAAACTCTGGGCCACATTAAGAAGCATGGGTATACCAGAACACCTAATCGTACTCTTGCACAATCTGTACATTGATCAAGAAGCAACAGATCGAACGGAACAAGGAGAAACAGAATGGTTTAAAATAAGCAAAGGTGTAAGACAAGGCTGTATACTTTCCCCCTACCTGTTTAATTTATATGCAGAACAAATCATCAGAGAAGCAGGATTGTATGAAGACAACAGAGGTGTGAAGATTGGTGGAAGACTCAACAACCTTCGCTATGCTGATGATACCACATTACTGGCTGAAAGTTAAGATGATTTGAAACATTTGCTTCTCACAATCAAAGAACAATCTCAAAATGGGCCTGCACCTTAATGTAAAGAAGACAAAGATCATGACAACTGGTATAATCAACAGGTTCATCGTTGAAGGAGAAGAAATTGAAATCGTGAACAACTTTAACCTACTTGGAACAACTATCAATAAAGAAGCAACAAGCAGTCAAGAAATCAGACGACACATTGCTCTTGGCAGAATGGCTATGAAAGACCTAGATAAGATTCTCAAGAGCAGAGATGTCTCTCTCCATACAAAGATTCGACTTGTTCAAGCCATGGTATTTTCAATAATATCATATGGATGTGAAAGATGGACAGTGAAAAAGATGGACAGGAAGAAAATTGATGCCTTTGAATTATGGTGCTGGCGGCGAATACTGTGTATACCATGGACTGCCCAAAGAACAAACCAGTCGGTACTAGAGGAGATCAAACCTAAGCTTTCTTTAGAAGCTCAGATGACAAGACTTTGACTTTCATACTTTGGACACATCATGCGAAGAGAGAGATCATTAGAGAAAGACATCATGCTTGGCAAGATAGAAGGTCAACACAAAAGAGGAAGGCCAGCAATGAGATGGATCGAGACAATAACAGCAGCTACGGGTACCAGTCTGTCAACAATGAGCCGCCTGACTGAAGACCGAACACAATTTAGGATAGCTATCCAGAGGGTCGCCATGAGTCGACTCCGACTCGACGGCACTTAACAACAATCTAAAACAAACTCTGAATTCAAGAGCTGCCTCAAAATACTCTGAAAGTACTTAAATTCTAAGCTACTCCAAACTTTCCCCAGATGATATTAGCGGGGATTACTTCTAGAAGACATTCAAATCCAAGCTTGGCTTATTTAAAACACTTATATCAAAAACCTGATGGCTTACAATCAATGCCCATAATCTAAACATAAGACATAACACAAAATTAAAATGCAATAACCACCATAAACATTTCTATTATATACTGAACTATTTTTAAAATTACTAATCAGAATCATTTCCATAGATAAATAGGCCTTCATTTTTTTTTCCTTAATTAATACAAATCCTTTTCCAACCTGTCCTGTTAGTTGAGTATTCCATAATTGACAATCCCCTTGACAACTATGATGTCGAAGATCTAATCAAACAATGGAACTCTACAATAGAGGCCAGCTCAGAGCCAACATGGAAGTCATCAACCAGGAAGACAAAAGCTAGAACAGAGCCCTGGTATACCTCACCATTGCACAAAATGAAACAGGACTTACGAAAACTGGAAAGAAAATGGAGACGAACTAAGTCTGATCTGCACAAGTCTGAATACCTGGAGCTCCTAGCCAAATATAAACATGAGATCAACCTTGCCAAGAAAGCTCACCACACCAAAGTACTCAACAAGGCTATTAACAGACCCAGAGAGCTGTTTGAGCTAGTCAAATCTCTCACAAAGCCCCTGCCGGAAGTCAACTGTAATGGAAATATAAAGGCCCAAGATCTGGCGAATCACTATGCTAACTAAATCCTCAAAACCTGTCTATCCAATCACAGAATGTAATCACTACATGCCCCAAGCAGCTGGACAGCATGAACTCAAGCTGTAAACAGAAAGAAAGATGGTCTACCTTCCAGATAATCGACGAAAGGATGATCATAAACACCATCACTAACCTAAATTCAACAACTTCACTGCTAGATCCCTGCCCAGCAGAATGGATCAAATCTACTAAACAGGAAATTGCCCAGCTGATAACGCACATAGTAAACCAATCTCTTCAGCAGGGTATTATGCCCGCCCAACTTAAAAGATCCCTAATAAGGCCTATTTTAAAGAATAAAGCGCTCAACATAGAAGATCCAACCTCATACAGGCCTATATCAAGCATATCCTTCCTTGCTAAGATTATTGAGAAGGTAACCCAACTACAATTGCAGGACCACCTAGATGAAAACAAAATCCTTGACCACCATCAATATGGCTTCAGACCATACCATGGAGTTGAGACCCTACTCATTGCGCTCATTGACAACCTCATCAAGGGTCTGGAAAACAAAAATAAGATGTTCCTACTTATATTCTTTGATATATCAGCTGCATTCGACACAGTCCATCATCAAACACTCTTGCAAAGACTTGTGTCCATAGGTATAGCAGGAACACCGTTAAAATGGTTCGAGTCATACCTCACAAATAGAATGCAACAGGTACGCTTCAATAACGAGCAGGCAAAGCCTTTCCCGCAAACCCAAGGAATTCCTCAGGGCTCAGCTATTTCCTCCCTACTATTCAATGTTTACATCCAGCCAGTCTGTACGATTTTCCAAAAACATAACATCAGATACCACTTATACGCAGATGATATCATGTTGTACACTCAACTTGATATAGATAATCCTAATCTCAATCAAATAGAAGAATGCCTGGGCGAAATGCAAAAATGGCTCCAAGATAACATGTCGATAAACCACAAAAAAACTGATGTGATGTTCGTATCAAGTAAACAAGACTTCAAACCACCTGCTTCAATCACCCTTAACAACAACACCTATCAATCCAAAAATGAGATCAAATATCTAGGAGTTCTCATTGATGCTAACCTAAAAATGGACAAACATCTCCGGTTGACCAACAGAGCAATATTTCATAAACTGAGAGTCCTTCAACCCCTACACAACATAATCGAACAAACTGACTTCAGAACAGTAGCTCAAGCGCTCATCATTCCTCACTTTGACTACTGTAATACCATCTTGCAAGGCCTTCCAAAAAAACCCATAAACATCTTACAATTGGCACAAAATGTATCAGCCAGGATCATCTTGAATAAGAAACTAAGGGATCACATTACACCAGTACTGATTGAACTTCACTGGCTCCCAATCTCAGCACGACCAGTATACAAAATACTGGTAACTACTTAAAATCATTCACAAGATAGCCCCATCATTCCTCGACAACCTCATAACCACACAGCCCCCTAACAGATGCCGAAGGACTACTAACCTGAATACTCTCTGCGTTCCCAGTAGTATAAGAGATGTTAAAGAGGGAACGAGCAACCGGGCATACTCGTACATTGCACCCATACTCTGGAACAAGCTTCCGTATGAGTTACGACTGATCAACAATATTCAGGACTTCAGAAAGAAGCTTAAAACCCACCTTTTCCAAGAACATTACGGTATCACCTAGACAGTTTTTTCATCACCCTCTCACTACCCAAGTTGCCTAACCCCTGAAGTTTAGGAGACAAAATAGACCCGATGTCAATGTTAGTAGGATTGCATATACAAATGTATTCTATGTACTTGAAAAACCTGTAATGTATATTTAAAATCTGATCAAACGTTTATTTATTAGCTCACTTTGTTGCCCAAACCTGCATGATCAAAATGTAATGTATATTTGTAATTCTATGTGATTGTAGCTCATTTTTGTTACTCACACCTGGATGATCAAAATGTAATGTATATTTGAAATTCTTTGTGATTCTGGTGTACCCTTCCCTCAAATCATACTGTATCTTTGATTGAATAAGTTACTCCCTGTATTTACATCATGGTCCGCTGCTGATCGCTGGAAGTGGCGGCTTATAAATGTTTACCAAATAAAATAAATAAATAAATAGTGGACTTGCCAGGAGTAAAGCTATTCAGCAAGTTACAGACTTATCTGTGCAACAAGCACAATTTGAACAAGTGGGAAAACCATGCAGAACATAGCTCATGGAATTCTCTTTCATTGCCCACCTTTCCTGTACCTTACAGGTTCTTTTCCTAGCTCACTACCTCCTGCCCTTCCTGTAATTTGAGCAGCATTCTGGATGGATCCTACCCAAAGTCTCTGCTATAGATTACACTGAAAGGAGGAAGAGCAGGCTCACTCTAACCGGGAGGGGGAGGGGGAGAGAAAGTTTTAAACTAAAAAATGTTAGCCATCCTTCTAGCTTCCAGACATCAATGTAAAAATCAATAGCATCATGAAAGAGTCAGACTGCTGACAATCCTATCCTCCCAAGTACAGAGCATATCTGAAAGGGTCCCCCTAAACTTTGGGCCCTATGTATGTTCCTAACTCACAAGTTCACTAATGTAGCCCTGCCAATAGCAACAGTACAGATACTGTAGCAACCAATAAGGAAGCAGTAAAATTCAGCAAGTAGCTTTCATGGTAGAAACTACAAAGAAAATGAAATATATGTGTGAATAATTTAAAATGCAGTATATCACAGCTACAGAATTATTTATCATTTCTCTGTGTGTATGACTGTGTTAATCTCTGTTGTGTATTATGTGTACGGTGTATGTGCTATATTTGTTGGAGGAGGACAGCTGTGAGTGATGGCAAATTCTCAAGGTATGTAGTTTTCAGGAGGGGGACGCATCGGGGAAGTAGCTTTGAGAATAGGTGTAGTTTGTAGGGTGGTGGGGCAAGTTGCGCAAAAGGAGTTTTGAAGGACTACGAAAGGGGACTGCTACTTCTGGAGAGAGATCTGCAACTGTAAGTATTTACTTCTGGGGACTTTTCTAAATCTTGGGGAAAAAGGAATTCTTTAGATTAAAGCTGATTAATCTGTAAACCCAGTGTATTTGTTAAATCAGTCAGGGCCTAGTAGCAGCAAAGAGCTTTCAGTTTAAATTTAAAACACAGCAGGGTGCTTTCTGGTTAAATTTAGACCCTAAGACTCGCTGGATCCAAGGACTGTGGGACTCCCCCTGGAAATTGGTCACAGATTACCTCAGAAGCAAAGGACAGGAAGGGCACTGTGCAGCAGCCAGCTTTTAATAAGTCTTTTCCCCTCCCTCCCTCCCCAATACCCACACACCCCTGGGATAATTATAGCTTTATAGGTGCATAAACCTCTCAAAGAAAAGGAGGTGCCATATTCACACTCAGGTGCAGCTGTTTGTCCTCATCGGGAATACATTAAGGACCCGAGATGAAGCAAGCTTCAGGTGAACAAAGTATATTAAACGTATTAGGTGTAGTTTTATTAGTATAAAGTATCCCAACCAACGCTTAGTAGGTAAATAAAGTAAATTCTTAAACACAACCTTAAAACTAAGATGCAGACAGCAGTCCAGCAGCAAGATGGGGATTATATAGTCTTTTTCATTAAGTGTCACATGTATGATTTTCTCTCAGTTGGCGAGGGGTCTTAAATATGCACTAGGTGCAAGGAGCTCTTTGCTTTCAGGGAACAAATCCGATCTTTGGAGGCTAGAGTAGCGGACTTGGACATAAGGAAGACAGAGGTACATAGACGAGACCTACAGAGATATAGTACTGAAATCCCACCTCCAGTCTGGCAGCATCCCTGTTGCTATGGAGGAGAGAGATCACGTGACCGGAGAGGATCACACTGGTATGGCAAGAAGTGATCCTGTAGCTAGGACCTGTCCTCCAGATGATGTAAAACCCTTTCGCACCAAGGAAGTTTCTCCAGGGCCACGTGTCCATGAGGGAAGGGTTAGGACCGTCATTATAGTTGGTGATTCGATAACTAGGCATGTACTGTACATAGCTGGGTGGCTGGTGGACGTGAGGATCACCTGGTAACATGCCTGCCTGGTGCGAAAATATGGACCTCACGCGCCACCTAGACAAGGTCTTAGTGCTGGGGAGGAGTCTGCTGTCTTGGTACATGTCGGTACCAATGACATAGGAAAATGTGATAGGGAGGTTCTGGAGGCTAAAATTTCGGCTTTTAAAGTAGGAAGTTGAAATCCAGAAATGCCAGGGTAGCATTCTCCAAAATGCTTCCCGTTCCACATGCAGGACCCAAAAGGCAGAGTTCCGGAGTTTCAATGCGTGGATGGTACGATGGTGCAAAAATGAGGGTTTTAGATTTGTTAGGAACTGGGCAACATTCTGAGGAAAGGAGCGATCTTCCGAAGGGATGGGTTTCATCTTAACCAGGATGGAACCAGGATGCTGGCATTAACCTTTAAAAAGGAGATAGAGCAGCTTTTAAACTAGATAATATGAGAGAGCTGACAATCGCCCAAAAGCGCATGGTTTGGAACAATGTATCCTTGAAGGATACTACCAAAAGAAAGAAGTTAGGGCATCAGTAGAGAGGTTCCAACAAAGACAAAAGTAGCCCAAATACCCTTGAGTATGGAGCAGACAGAGCTTAAAGATTCCAAATTACCTCTGCATATCGATAGCCAGATTACTATGTCTAAAGGGCTTGCATGCAAATGCTAGAAGTCTAAAAAATAAGATGGGAGAGTTAGAATATATAGCACTAAATAAGAGGTTAGATATGATTGGTATCTCAGAGACATGGTGGAAGGAGGACAACCAGTGGGACACTGTGATACCTGGGTACAAACTATATCATAATGATGTTGTTGTTAAGTGCCGTCGAGTCGGAGTCGACTCATGGCGACCCTCTGGATAGCTATCCTAAATTGTGTTCGGTCTTCAGTCAGGCGGCTCATTGTTGACAGACTGGTACCCGTAGCTGCTGTTATTGTAGCAATCCATCTCATTGCTGGCCTTCCTCTTTTGCGTTGACCTTCTATCTTGCCAAACATGATGTCTTTCTCTAATGATCTCTCTCTTCGCATGATGTGTCCGAAGTATGAAAGTCGAAGTCTTGTCATCTGAGCTTCTAAAGAAAGCTTAGGTTTGATCTCTTCTAGTACCGACTGGTTTGTTCTTCGGGCAGTCCATGGTATACACAGTATTCGCCGCCAGCACCATAATTCAAAGGCATCAATTTTCTTCCTGTCTGTCTTTTTCACTGTCCAGCTTTCACATCCATATGATGTTATTGAAAATACCATGGCTTGAACAAGTCGAATCTTTGTATGGAGAGAGACATCTCTGCTCTTGAGAATCTTATCTAGATCTTTCATAGCCATTCTGCCAAGAGCAATGCGTCGTCTGATTTCTTGACTGCTTGTTGCTTCTTTATTGATAGTTGATCCAAGTAGGTTAAAGTTGTTCACGATTTCAATTTCTTCTCCTTCAACGATGAACCTGTTGATTATGCCAGTTGTCATGATCTTTGTCTTCTTTACATTAAGGTGCAGGCCCATTTTGAGACTATGTTCTTTGATTGTGAGAAGCAAATGTTTCAGATCATCTTCACTTTCAGCCAGTAATGTGGTATCATCAGCATAGCGAAGGTTGTTGATGAGTCTTCCACCAATCTTCACACCTCTGTTGTCTTCATACAGTCCTGCTTCTCTGATGATTTGTTCTGCATATAAATTAAACAGGTAGGGGGAAAGTATGCAGCCTTGTCTTACACCTTTGCTTATTTTAAACCATTCTGTTTCTCCTTGTTCCGTTCGAACTGTTGCTTCTTGATCAATGTACAGATTACGCAAGAGAACGATCAGGTGTTCTGGTATACCCATGCTTCTTAATGTGGCCCAGAGTTTCTCATGGTTTACACAGTCAAAAGCCTTGCTATAGTCGATAAAGCACAAATAGATATCCTTTTGGTATTCTTTAGTCTTTTCAAGGATCCATCTCACATCCGCAATGATGTCTCTCGTTCCTCGCCCTTTCCTGAACCCTGCTTGCACTTCAGGTAGTTCTTGTTCTAGGTATGGCTGTAGTCTCTTTTGAATAATCTTCAGTAGAATCTTGCTGGCATGTGGGATCAGAGCGATTGTGCGATAATTTCCACAGTCAGTTGGATCACCTTTCTTTAGTATTGGTATAAACACAGATCTTTTCCAGTCAGTTGGCCATGATGTTGTCTTCCATATTTCTTGGCAGAGCCTTGTAAGTACGGTAACAGCTGCATCAGATTGCTGCAATACTTCTATGGGAATGCTATCAATGCCTGGTGCTTTGTTCTTTGATAAGGCTTTCAATGCTGCTTCAACTTCTTCTTTCATCACCAATGGTTCCTGATCATAAGGTATAGGTTGAAACGGCTGTTGGTCCACTTGATCTTTATCATATAAAAACTCTGTATATTCCTTCCACCTTTTCTTGATCTTCTCAGCATCATTCAACATAGAACCTTGAGCATCTTGTAACATTCCAATTCGAGGCTGGAACTTTTTCTTTAACTCTCGCAGCTTTAGGAAAGCCGATCTTGTTCTTCCTCTAATAGTTTCTGCTTCTATTTCCTTGCAAGTGTCATTGTAGTACTTTTCCTTGTCCTGTCTTGCTGCACGTTGGAAATCTCTGTTGAGTTCTGCGATTGTCTTTCTTTCTCCTTTGGCTTTAGCTTCTCTGCGTTTCTGGGCAATTTTCAGAGTTTCTTCCGTCATCCATTTTGGCCGTTTTTGCTTTTTCACCTTTTGTAGAGACTTCTCACTTTCTTCCAGCACAACCTTCTTGATGTCATTCCATAACTCTTCCGGAGCTCTGTCATTTGTATCTAAGGCAGCAAATCGATTTTGCAGGCAGTCTTTAAATTCCAGTGGTATATTCTCAAGGTCATATTTTGGTGCATTCATGAGTGGTTTGCTCTTTTTCAACTTTAGCTTGAGTTTGCATACTAGTAGTTGATGATCTGTACCACAGTCAGCTCCAGGTTTTGTCTTTGTTGATGTTACAGAGCTTTTCCATCGTTGACTTCCACAGATGTAGTCAATTTGATTTTTATACAATCCATTGGGTGAAGTCCATGTGTACAGTCGTCGCTTGTGTTGCTGAAAGAAGGTGTTTGAGATGAATAGATCATTTGTCTTGCAGAATTCTATCAATCTTTCTCCAGCTTCATTTCTGTTGCCAAGTCCATATTTTCCAACTACTTTGCCTTCTTCTTTGTTGCCAACTTTTGCGTTCCAGTCACCCATGACTATCAGGATATCCTGTTTGCATGTTCTGTCAATTTCAGCTTGTACTTGTTCATAGAACTCTTCAATTTCATTCTCTTCTGCAGCTGTTGTTGGGGCATATACTTGAATTATAGTTGTGTTGATAGGCAATCCTCGTAGACGAATAGAGATTAAGCGTTCGCTGACTGCATTGTATTTCATTACAGTTCTTGCAAGTTTCTTCTTTATTATAAATGCAACACCATTTCTTCTTTGTCTTTCATTTCCTGCATAGTAGACCATGTGATCATCTGATGCAAAGTGCCCGATGCCAGTCCATTTCAGTTCGCTGACACCCAACAGATCAAGTTGTACACGTTCCATTTCATTCTTGACCACTTCCAACTTCCCTTGGTTCATGCTTCGTACGTTCCATGTTCCAATGTGTAAGACATCTTTACAGCTTCTGACTCTCATTTCATGCGCAGCTACATCAGCAGTCAGACTTCCCGAAGGCTTTGATCCAACCACATCATAAATGCTGGCTTTACTCTGAAAAGTCTTCAGCTCTTCCCCAGTAGCTAGTTGAGTGCCTTCCGACCTGGGAGTCTCATCTTCCAGCACCATAGCACAATTTGTTTTGTTGTAACTATCCATTGGGTTTTCATGGCAAGATACAGAAGTAGATTGCCGGGCCTTCCTTCCGCGCAGTTTAAGTTTGGTGTTGTTGCCGTTGTCACAGAAATGTGATCCTCCGCCGTCAACACTATCCCATTCTGCTGCTGCCCAGATGGGTGGTTTGTCTTCGTCTGGCACCTCAGCTGAGACCTGTCCATCTTGGGAGACCCTGCCAGTAGTTAAACTACCAATAGTTTAGCTCTCAGCATCACTGATGCACACAAGCCCTCACAGCACGACAAGCTGCAAACCAAGTGAAAGATCATAATGATAGAGCTGATCAAATTGGTGGAGAGGTTGCGCTCTATGTTAGAGAGGGCAATGAGTCACAAAGGATTAAAGTTTTGCAGGAAACAAAATTTGCTGTAGACTCTCTATGGATTAAAATTACATGTAAAAAGGGGAAGGCGATGGCAGTGGGGGTGTACTATCGACCACCTGGCCAGAATGAGCAAATGGAAGATGAAATGCTTAAAGAAATTAGGGAAGATAACAAAAGTTACAGCACAGTAATAATAACGGGTGATTTCAATTACCCCAGTATTGACTGGGTCAGTGTCAAGGCAGGACATGCTAGGGAGATAAAGTTCCTAGATGAAATAAATGACTACATTTTGGAGCAGCTGGTTCATGAACTGACCAGAGGGGAAGCCATTTTGGACCTAATCCTTAGTGGAACACCAGATCTGCTGCAAGAGGTAAGGGTGTTAGGGTCACCTGGCAATAGTGATCATAGCATGATCGCATTTCATTTAATTAATGGAGGAGGAATGGTGAGGAACTCCACAGTACTATCTTTTAACTTTTGAAAGGGAGACTATGATAAAATGAGGAAAATAGTTAAGAAAAAAAACTAAAAGGAGCAGTTGCAAAGGCTAAAGACTTACATCAAGCTTGGGTGTTTAAAAATACTATCTTGGAAGCCCAGACCAGCTGTATTCCACGCTTTAAGAAAAGTGGAAGGAAGTCTAAAAAAACTGCTAGCATGGTTTAAAGGCGAGGTCAGAGAGGCTATTGTTACCAAAAAAAGCATCTGTCGGGAAATGGAAAAAAAAAAAAAGTCAAATGACACAAACTGGAAACACAAGCACTGGCAAGTTAGATGCAAGGCATTGATAAGGCAGGCAAAGAGGTTTTGAGAAGAAGCTTGCTATGGAAGCAAAAACACAAAGACTTTTTCAAGTACATTCGGAGCAAAAATCCTGTGAGAGTCAGTTGTACCATTAGAGACGATAGTGGGGTAAAAGTGGCACTAAGAGGGGACAAGGCTATAGCGAAGAGACTGAATGAATTCTTTGCTTCAGTCTCTGAGGAAGATGTAGGGATGGTAGCCATGACTGAAGTGGTATTTAAAGGCGATACTGCGGAAGAATTGAAAGAAATATCTATACACCGGGAAGATGTATTACAACTATTTGATAAACCGAAGAGTAGCAAATCACCTGGACCGGATGGTATACATCCAAGGGTGTTGAAAGAACTGAAATATGAGATTGCAAAACTGCTATTAGTAATCTGTGAACTATCATTAAAATCATCTGTAATGGGCTGTTAAAGGATGTTTTCAACAGATCCACGGAAACAGGAGTAGTTCCTCAGGACTGGAGAAGGGCAGATATGGTTTCTCTTCACAAAAGTGGTGACAGGGAAGAAGTGACAAACTACAGGATCGTGAGCCTTACCTCAGTGGCAGGAAAAGTAATGGAGGCGCTTCTGAAAGAACGAATAGTGCACTCTCTCAAAATCAACAGGTTGCATGATCCGAGGCAACATGGTTTTACCAAAGGACCATCTTGCCAAACAAATCCGATTGAGTTCTTTGACTGGGTGACCAGAGAACTAGATCAGGGGGCATGCGATGGATATCATCTACCTGGATTTCAGCAAAGCCTTTGATACTGTTCCTCATAGGAGGCTTATCAATAAACTCAGTAGTTTTGAACTGGATCAGAAATTGGTTGACTGACGACAGAAGGTGATGGTAAATGGAGCTCACTCGGATGAAAGGAGGGCGATTAGCGGGGTGCCCCAGGGTTCGGTCCTGGGCACGGCACTGTTCAATGTAATTGTGAGTGATATTGCTGAAGGACTGAATGGAAAAGTCTGCCTTTTTGCAGATGACATGAAAATTTGCAACAGAGTGGACTCCCCTGAGAGAGTGGATAACATGAGGAAAGATCTACAAAAGCTGGAAGAATGGTCTAATGCTTGGCAGTTAAGATTTAATGTGAAGAAGTGTAGTAGACACCCAGGAAGGTGTAGATAACATGAGGAGGGACCTAGCTAAGCTTGAAGAATGGTCTAGAATTTGGCAGCTGGGATTTAATGTTAAAAAATGTAAGGTCATTTATTTGGCCTGCAGCAATCCAAGGGAGCAATATAGTATAGGGGGTGAAGTACGTTTGTCCACTAAAGAAGAGCGGGACCTAGGCGTGGTTGTGTCTGATGATCTTAAAGTAGCTAAACAGGTAGAAAAGGCGACGGCAAAAGCTAGAAGGATGCTTGGGTGCATACGGAGAGGAATGGCTAGCAGAAAAAAGGAGGTGATAATGCCTCTCTATAAGTCTTTGGTGTGACCTCATTTGGAGTATAGTGTGCAATTCTGGAGACCGCACCTTCAAAAGGATGTGAACAGGATGGAGTCAGTGCAGAGGGTGGCTACTAAAATGATTAGTGGTCTTCATTATAAAGCATATGAGGACAGACTTAAGGATCTTAATATGTACACCTTAGAGGAAAGGCGGGATAGAGGTGATATGATTGAGATGTTTAAATACCTCCATGTTCAGGGAGAGAGCCTCTTTCAATTGAAAGCAAGTTCTGCTACGAGGGGACATGGGATGAGGGTGAAGGGAGATAGATTCAGGAGTGATATGCGGAAATATTTCTTTACGGAAAGAGTAGTGGATCCATGGAATAGTCTCCCAGTGGAGGTGGTAGAGATGAGGACAGTAACTGAATTCAAAAAAGCATGGGACGACACAGAGGATAAAGGTAAAAAGGGGACTGTTGTAGTTGTTGATATGGAAGGACAGACTAGATAGGCCATGTGTTTTTTTCCTGTCATCATATTTCTATGTTTCTATGCACATGGGAAGCAGAAATCCAGGTGAAATGTACGCAATGGGGGAGAGAGATTGGTATGCACGGACCAGAAGGACCTTGGTGTGATTATTTCTATGGATCTCAAGGTGGCAAAACAGTGCGACAAGGTGCTGGCAAAGGCCAGGAGGATGTGGGGTTGCATACAAAGAGGAATTACCAGCAGAAAGAAAGAGGTACTAATGCCACTGTATAAGTCACTGGTGAGGCCTCACTTAGAATACTGTGTTCAGTTTTGGAGACTATATCTTGCAAAGGATATAAAAAGACTGGAAACTGTTCAGAGGAAGGCGATCAAAATGATTTGGAGCCTGCGTCAGAAGCCTTATGAGAAGAGACTTGAAGACCTAAATATGTACACTCTGGAGGAGAGGAGGGACAGGGGAGATATTTCTCTTTGAGTATTTAAAGGTCTGAATCATAACAAAAAAACCAACCTCTTCCAAAAACGGGGAAGCTGTAAAACTAGAGGGCATAACATGAAGTTACAAGGGGGTAAATTGAAAGGCAATGTCAGGAAATACTTTTTCACTGAAAGGGTGGTGGATGCTTGGCATGCCCTCCTGATGGAAATGGTGGGGGCAAATACAGTGACAGAATTCAAAATGGCATGGGACAGACACAGTGGATCCCTTTACAGCAACAGGATAAAATAAAAATAAACTTAACTAATTTCTCAACATACAGGGTGTCCTACACGGAGCGGTGGGTTCACCCCTAAAACAAAGACACGGGGAGGGGTGGCCTGCACAGAGCGGCAGGTGCACCTACTCTTGCCATCTTACTGGGCAGACTAGATGGACCATACTGGTCTTTATCTGCTGTCATTTACTATGTTACTATGTTACCTGAAGACTGGAAGATGGCCAATGTAACACCAGTTTTTAAAAAGGGTTCCAGGGGTGATCCAGAAAACTACAGACTGGTGAGCCTCACGTCAGTAGTGGGAAAAATGGTAGAAACTATCAAACAAAATTACTGAACATGCAGATAGTTATGGCTTAATGGGAGACAGCCAACATGGCTTTAGACAAGGAAATCTTGTCTTACTGATCTGTTATGTTTTTTTTAAGGTGTGAACAAACAGGTAGACAAAGAGGTAATTAGATCTTACCTGCTAATTATTGTTCCTGAAGGAACGACAGTCCAGTCCCTTTACTTCAGGGTTACGCAACCCTTCCAGCAGCTTGGAGGCTGAGCCCAACCTTTTTGGGGTGGAGCGGTATAAATACCACTGGTGCCACCCACCAACTCCAGTAGCCTACTGTAAAAGCAGACTATTCAAACCTATATAACTGTGAAACCGTAAATAACCAAATTCAAGCCAAAAACTCTATAAATATATATTTAATTCTTTTTTTTTTTTTTTTTTTAACAGAAATAGGTAGTAGAAGCGGAGGTCAAGGAGGGGAGGTAGGAGAACTGCTATAGAGCGGGCCTTTCCTTCCGCTTGACCCACCAGCGCAGCCTGAATCTGCCCTCGGGCCGCAGACCCGCCTCAAAGAAGCAGCCGGAATGGCTAAAGAGCTAGGGAGGGGAATAGGGACTGGACTGTCGTTCCTTCAGGAACAATAATTAGCAGGTAAGATCTAATTACCTCTTCCTTATCGTCACTCCAGTCCAGTCCCTTTACTTCAGGGAAGTACCAGAGCAGTACCCGCCCGGGTGGGATTCGCCATTCCGGAATGTAGCACTGCCTGCGCAAACCTGGAGTCCGCCGTGCTCTGCACGTCCAGCCTGTAGTGCTTGGTGAAGGAGTGCAGCGAGGACCAAGTTGCTGCCCTACAGATGTCCAAAGGGGGAACTAGGCTGAACTCTGCCCAAGAGGTAGCCTGTGCACGAGTTGAGTGAGCGCGCAGGCCCCCTGGGACCTGTTTCCCCTTGAGGATATAGGCGGAGGCTATCGCCTCCCTGATCCACCTGGAAATTGAGGCCTTGGCCGCCGCCTCTCCCTTGTGAGGCCCTCCGAACTGCACAAAGAGTCGTTCTGATTTCCAGAAGGGCGCCGTGCGGGAGAGGTAACGCTTCAAGGCCCTGGGGACGTCGAGCAGATGAAGCTTACTCTCTCCCCCTCCCGGTCCCTCCGGAGAGAGAGTTGGGAGAGAGATGGACTGGTTAACGTGAAAGGGAGAGATCACCTTAGGCAAAAATGAAGGGACTGTCCGAAGGACTACCTTATCCCTGAGGAAGGACAGAAAAGGAGGCCGAGCGGACAGGGCTTGTAACTCGGAGACTCTTCTAGCTGAGCAAATGGCCACCAGGAACACTGTCTTCAGCGTCAGATCCTTCAAGGAGGCCTTCTTCAAAGGCTCAAAGGGTTCCGCGGCTAGTGTATTTAGTACCAGGTTGAGGTCCCAAGGGGGGATGACCGATCTTCGCTGCGGTCGAAGCCGCCTGACCGCTTTCAAGAACCTGCCAACGACCGCATTGGCTCCCAAAGCTTTTCCGCCCACTTTGCCCCTATAGCAAGCGATGGCCGCCAGTTGTACTCTCAAGGAGCTGTGGGCTAGCCCCTTGTCGAGACCCGCTTGCAAAAATTCCAGCACCTCCGGGACCGAGGCGGACAGAGGATTCTTCCGGCGCTCCGTACACCATGCCTCAAAGATACGCCAAACTCTTACATAGGAAAGACAGGTGGAGCGCTTCCTCGCGCTTAACATGGTCGCGATTACTGCCGCCGAGTAGCCACGCTTCAAGAGCCTCGCCCTTTCAATAGCCAAGCCGTAAGCGAGAATCGATCCACGTGTGGCATCTGAACCGGACCTTGCTTGAGTAGGTCCTTCCTGACGGGGAGGCGCCACGGGCGGTCGGCGATCATCCTTACCAGGTCCGCATACCAAGGACGACGGGGCCAATCCGGGGCAATAAGGACTACAAGGCCCCGGTGAGCTTCCACCCGCTGGAGGATCTTCCCGATTAGTGCCCAAGGGGGGTAGACATAAAGAAGACCCTCCGAGGGCCACCTTTGAGACAGGGCGTCTAGGCCCTCGGACATCCTTTCCTTCCGCCGGCTGAAGAATCGGCTTACTTTGGCGGATGCGAACCGCGCCATGAGGTCCATGACTGGGGGGCCCCACAGGGCTACTATCTGGTCGAAGATCTCCTGATGCAGCTCCCACTCGCCGTGGTCTATCCTGTACCTGCTGAGGTAATCGGCCATGATGTTGTCCGTCCCGGCCACGTGCTGCGCCGACAGCGCTTTCAGGTGAACTTCCGCCCACTTGAACAGGGAGTCCGCCTCCTTTTCCAATGCCGGACTGCTGGTGCCGCCCTGGTGATTGATGTACGCCACGGCTGTGACGTTGTCGGAGAGAACGCGAATCGATTTCCCTAGCACCGAGGACTGAAGCGCCTTGAGTGCCCGAGCGACGGCTCTCAATTCCAGACGGTTGATAGGCCATGAGGATTCCACTGCCGACCACCGCCCCTGGACAAACTGGTCCTCGCAATGTGCTCCCCAGCCGGCCAGACTGGCGTCCGTCGTCAACAGCACCCACTGAGGAGGCTCGAGGGGCATTCCACGACTCAAGTTCCTTGGACACCTCCACCAGAGGAGAGAGTGCTTTGTCCAAGGGGCGCAGGGAAGCTGCCGGGACAAGGGGTGCTGTTGGGGAGACCACCGCCGCAACAGGGACCGCTGTAACGGGCGCATGTGTGCTCTGGCCCACGGAACAACCTCTATTGCTGCCGCCATGGTTCCCAGCAATTGTAGGTAATGCCACGCTGAAGGGAGCCGCCTGCCCAAGAACTGCGAGACTAGGGTTCTCAGGTCCTTCATCCTTGAGCTGGACAGAAAGACCCTGCCTCTGCCTGTGTGGAACTTTGCTCAGAGATATTCGAGCTCCTGGGATGGAAGCAAGCTGCTCTTTGCCCGATTGATGACCCATCCTAGCTCCTCCAGAAGTTGAATCACTTCGGCTGTGGCCCGGAGACTTTCCTCTTCTGATTTTGCCCGTATCAGCCAGTCGTCCAGGTAGGGGTGCACTAAGATTCCCTTCTTTCGTAGGGCGGCCGCCACCACCACCATCACCTTGGTAAAGGCTCGCGGTGCTGTCGCTAGACCAAAGGGTAGCGCCTGAAATTGAAAATGACCTCGAGGGACAGCGAATCTGAGGAACTGCTGATGGGCCCTTCTGACCGGGATATGCAGGTACGCTTCTGTCAGATCTAACGAAGTCAAGAACTCTCCGGCTCTCACAGCCGCTATCACTGATCTCAGGGTTTCCATCCGGAAGTGAGGTACCTTGAGGCAGCGGTTGACCTGCTTTAGGTCCAGGATCGGACGAAAGGAGTCCTCCTTTTTTGGGACGACAAAGTAAATCGAGTATCGACCCGTACCGCATTGGTCTGGAGGCACCGGAACTACGGCCCCGAGATCTAAGAGGCGAGAAAGTGTAGACTCTATAGCGTTCCTTTTTGCTGTGGAACCGCAGGGAGACTGAACAAAGGCTGGGAGTATTTGCTTTGCAAATTCGAGGGAGTATCCTTCTCGAATCACCTCTAGCACCCACTGATCGGATGTGACTCGGGACCAGGCGGGAAGAAAGTGCCTCAGGCGACCGCCTACCGGCAATCCGCCCTCCTGGGCCCCCTGTATCTCATTGTTGTTTTCTGGGGCCCGAGGAAAAGGAGGAGGAGGAGGATGAGAACCCCCTGCCCCGAAACCCCCGGGATCCTTGGCCCCTAGCGTTAGAACGACCCCTGAGGAAAGGGTTAGGTCTAGATGAGCGAAACCTCCGAGGTTCTCTAGGTTGGTTCCGAGCTGTGGCAGAAGATCGAGCTTGCTTGGGCCTGTCCTCGGGAAGCCTGCCGCCCTTGGACTCACCCAGGTCTTTTACTAACTTGTCAAGGTCCTCTCCGAATAAAAGTTTCCCCTTAAAGGGAAGGCGACTCAGGCGAGCTTTGGAGGAGGCATCAGCGGCCCAATTCCGGAGCCACAAATAGCGTCTGGCTGCCACCACCGAGGCCATGTTCTTAGCTAAGCTCCGGATGAGGTCATACTGGCTATCCGCCAAGAAGGCCGTGCCTGATTCCAACCTAGCCGCGTTGGCTAGAACCCCCTCGGGGGAGCCCTCCTCTGCCTGGAGTTGTTGTGACCACCTCAAACAGGCTCGTGCCACCCATGCCCCAGAAACTGAGGCCTGTAAGGCGAGAGCGCTCACGTCGAAGGCTTGCTTAAGGAGTGTGTCCAATCTTCTGTCTTGTGCATCCCTCAAAGCCGCGCTGCCCTCCACTGGGATGGTGGTTTTCTTCATCACTGCCGAAACCGCAGCATCCACCCTGGGGGACTTCAGAAGCTCTTTGTCTGCTTCTGGGAGAGGGTAGAGCCGAGACATGGCCCTGACCCCCCTCAACGCTGACTCTGGTTGATCCCATTCCTCCTGAATCATCTGACGCACCACTCTGTGGACAGGAAAAACCCTCTGGGACCTTCTGATGGCCTGGATCTAGGGATCTTCCAAAGCTTCCTCCTCCGCGGGGGCGTCCGAGGCTACGTTGAGAGCTTTCAGGGAGTCATTTATTAGAGCGGGCAACTCCTCCCGCCGAAATACTCTTATTATGCGAGAGTGGTCCTCCTCCGGGATCTCCCCTTCCTCCAGCTCCTCCTCTTCCTCCTCCAATTCCTTATCCGAGGTCTCTTCTTCAGGCAAGTCCTGGAAGAGCGGAGTGAGGGGCTCTTCAACCACCAGTCTGGGGCGCTTTGAGGGTATCCCAGAGTCCTGAGCGTTAGACTTCATGGGTCTGACCAGTTTAGCCTCGGCCGAAGGACCCGCTTCCCCCGGACCAAGACCCTTCTTACGCATGCAATAGGCCTGGTGCAGCAGGAGAATGAAATCAGGAGAGAAGAGGTCCCCGGCTCCCCCTTCTCCTGTAGGAAGGGAGGGGGGAGGAATAGGGGGAAGAGGAGCCTCTGAGTGAGAAGGGGGGGACAACTGGGACGCCACTTCCCCTTCCGACGGGCCCGAGGACCCCTGCGAGACCTGGGACATGGCAAGGCTGATTTCCTGTTCCACGGAGGAAGCCACTGCAGCGCAGCCCCTGCAGACCCCTGCCTCGGATGCAGTACCTCTCCGGGTGCCACACGATGGACACCTTGGTTTGCCTGCCATGCTCCTCGGGAGTAGCTAAAGGGATTTCCCTTACAGAAAGGAAAGAAACTACCCCAATCAAGTCAATAAGGGAAAATAAATTAAACTAAATTAAATTGATTAAAATTAAAATCAAAAATTAACTCAATATATTAATTAAGAATTAAAATTAAAAAGTGAAGCAATTATCCCCCGACTAAGAAAGGAAAAGCTCCCCAGAAGCCGGCATGCAAAGACAGGAATCCCGAAGAAAAACCGGGACACCGAAGTCCTTTTAGAATGAATCACCCTGTTCAGGCTGAGTAAACATAAAGAACTTTAACAACGATTCAATCTTTTTTCAGCACATCAGCTGAATACTTGCGGTTTGGATGATTCTCTCCAGGCCCGAGGCCGTGATCCTCCGGAGTCGGCTCAACATGTGGTAGGCCCCGACCACGTGGAGCCGTTTGCAGCGGAGCTCGTCCCAAAGCTCTTTTTTCTGTCTCGGCCGCTCCGGGTGGAGGAGAGACTGGAAGCCGCGACCCGACTACCGCGGGAGCCTCCCTCGCGGCTCCGGAGTCAGACGCTGCCCTCGATCGCGCCGCGGTGAGAAGAGGAGCTGAAGTAAGTAGTACCCTCTCCCTCCTGACCGGCAAGTCCTCTAGCGCTCAGCCGCCGGCGGGGGCTTCGGCGCGAGGACGGGCAGGGCTTCAGGCAGGGCTGCAGAGGAGCAGGTCGCTCTCACAGCGAGAGGAAGTTTGCTCGTTCCTCCTCGCTGCAGCAGTGGGCAGAAGAAATCTCCTTCGGTCCCCGAATCGGGCCGCGGGGGGGGGGGGGGGGGGGGAGGAGAGGAGAGTGCTCCCACAAGAGGGAACTAAAATGAAGTAAATTAAGCCAATTAAGTAAAGAATCTACCTAAGAGGAAATAAAATAAATCAAACTGATGAAAATGAAAATTAAAATTAGGAGAAGTTAGGACTCCAGTAAGCCCTAGGCTTACGGAACCCTCCAGCTGCTTGGAGGCTGAGAATACTGGAGTTGGTGGGTGGCACCAGTGGTATTTATACCGCTCCACCCCAAAAAGGTTGGGCTCAGCCTCCAAGCTGCTGGAAGGGTTGCGTAACCCTGAAGTAAAGGGACTGGACTGGAGTGACGATAAGGAAGGTGAGTCAGTTGATATAGTGTATCTGGATTTTCAGAAAGTCTTTGACAAGGTCCCTCATGAGAGACTTTTGGCAAAACTAAAAAGTCATAGAATAGGAGGCAGTGTACTATTATGGATCAGGAACTGGTTAAAAGATGGAAATCAGGGGGTAGGGCTAAATGGCCAATTTTCCCAATGGAGAAAGGTGAATAGTGGAGTACCCCAGAATCTGTGCTAGGTCCACTGCTTTTTAACATATTCATAAATGACCTGGAAAGGGTAATAACGAGTGAGGTAATCAAATTTGTAGATGACACAAAATTATTCAAAGTTGTTAACACCCATGAGGATTGTGAAAAATCGCAAGAGGACCTTGATAAATTGGAAAACTGGGCATCCAAATGGCAGATGAAATTTAATGTGGACAAGTGCAAAATTATGCACCTAGGAAAGTAAAACGCAAACAATGATTACACGATGCAAGGTTCCACATTAGGAATCACCACCCAGGAAAAAGATTTAGGAATCATCGTGGATAACATGTTGAAAACCTCCGCCCAGTGTGCAGCGGCGGCCAAGAGAGCAAATAGAATTCTAGCTATCATAAGGAATGGAAAATAAAACAAAGGATATTATAATGCCCCTGTATCGTTCCATGGTACGACCGCACCTTGAATACTGTGTGCAATTCTGTTTGCTGTATCTTAAAATGGATACAGCGTTATTAAAAAAAAGGTACAGAGAAGAGCCACCAAAATGGTAAAGGGAATGGAAGGATACCCCTATGAAGAGGGGCTAAAACGATTAGGGCTCTTCAACCTGCAAAAGAGATGGCTGAGAGGATATTTGATATAGATCTATAAATTAATAAATGGAGAGGAGCAGGTAAACACAGATTGGCTGTTTACATCATCAGAATATAGAAAGATAAGGGAACATGCAATGAAGCTACAGGGTAACTTATTTTAGATTAATGAGAGAAAATATTTTTTGATTCAACGTGACATCAAACTGGAATTTGTTACTAGGGGATGAAGTAAAAACTGTGCTCTACTGCTAATACCAATTGTCTCATAACTCTATGAAAGAATTTAGTTTAGCAAATTAAACACCACAAATAAATCTAACATAAGTACTGCTTCTTCCCATATATACAGATATTTCAACAATTATCCTGTTCTGACAAAACAAAACCACTTCTGTACTATGTCAGGCTGAATCTGATCTGGACATAATCTAGCCCTTACCATTTTTCCACAAAATCATTTAATTGCAGAAAAATAACTAGCTCCTAAAACTTGGAAACTGGTCTATAGTTCCTATGCATCTCCGGATCTAGAAACATAGAAACATGATGATGGCAGAAAAAGACCACATGGCCTATGCCCTTCCATATCAACCACTCCAACAGTCCCTTTTTTTCTTTATAGAAACATGATGGCAGAAAAAGACCACAAAAGCTGCATGGCCAGGAATCAAACCCAGGTCAACTGCTTGAAGGGCAGCTATACTCACCACTATATCACCAATGCTGCCATCTTTCTAATAATGCTTTGTACAAGAGAGGTAATCACAGCTTGTTGCAGTCTACTCAGGTATGCTCCAAAAGGTAACATATAACAGGATGCTTATGTGGAGAGTTTATAAAAGATGTCTATTTTAAGCCTATTTTACATAGGCGACTGTGCCTTTATAGAGACAGAACCAGCCGCAGTAGCAGATAAATTTACACCTGCTCTGAAGATGGTATAAATTTGTGCATGTATACTTGTGTATTATATGAAGTATATAGAAAATATCATATCATATAAAGACCATACAGCCTATTCAGTTTGCCCTTCCACACCAGCTACTAAGCCTTACAGTCTCTTTTTTTCCCCTTAGAGATCTTCTGTTTGTCCCATGTTTTTATGAATTCAGATACAGACATCGTCTCTACCACCTCCAATAGGAGACTATTCCATGCATCTATCACTCTTTCAAGTAAAAAAATATTTCCTCAAATTACTCCTGAGTCTATCTTCTTTCACCTTCATCCAGTGCCCCCACCCCATCTTGCAGAGTTTTCTTTCAATTGAAAAAGGCTCTCCTCCTGAGCATTTATGCCATGGAGGTAGTTAAGAGTCTCTATCATATCTCCCTTCTCCTGCCTATCTTCCAAAATATACATATTGGGATTTTTACGTTTGTCCCCATATACCTTATGACGAAGACCCCTGACCATTTTGGTAGCCACCCTCTGCACTGACTCCATCCTATTTATATCCTTTTGAAGGTGTGAAGTGGCATTTTCAAAGGGACATCTAGGAAGAATTTGGGACATTCAGAACAGAACATCCAAAAATCCAGGGGAATGGCAGCAGTTCCTTCTGAAATCACTCTGTCTCCACCTTGAAAAATGAACATCCCGGTAACTTGTTTTGGAGATGGGCCCCAGGCAGATTGCAAGGCTGGGTATGTGCATTAGTGCAGGCCATTTTACAAAGTGCACACCCGCAGAACCCCTGGGTACTTGCATGTCCCGGCTGGGATATTTCAGAAGGGATAGACTATGTTTTGAGACTAGTATGTTCTGGCTTGCCATTTCAGGTGCTCAGAGGTATGGCAGCAGACCTGTTTTGAATATGTATTCACATGCAGGTTCCCTTGGTTAGGAAATATTAACTGTGGTGATGAAAGCAAATTGTTTTTCTTCTTCCCAGAAGCACTGAAGCCATGAAACAAACACTTGTTTACACCTTATTCATGGTCAGGAGCAGGTATAGGCATGGATGCCTCAATAAAGAGAAATTATATGTACCTGCTAATTGTTGTTCTTTGAGGAACTCCAGTCCAATCCCGCACCTCTGGGTAGTTTACCTCTTCCAGCAGCTTGGAAGCTGAGCCTGTCATCTTTTTGATGACACTAGTGTACATATGCAGCTGGCACCACCCACCAGCCCCAGTACCTATTGACAAAGCAGACTCAGAGGAGCAACAAATAAGTAGTTAAACATGCAACAAACAATTCTACATCTAAATAAACTATTACCCCCTCCATCCCCTGGGAAGGATGCCCCGTCCCCCATCCAGGATGAAGAGGCCTACCTGTTGAGCACCTGAGCACCACAAACCAGCAGGAAGCGAGCGACTGTCAGCTCTTCTGGTCTGCCCCTTCCCGGCTCCTCCTGGCCACTTCCTCCACCAAGGGAACCAGCTTCAAGACAGGGGTATGCACGGATCATCACAGGAAGCACTCAGGGAAGGTTCTGGGACTGGACTGGAGTTCCTCAAGGAACAACAATTAGCAGGTATGTCTAATTTCTCTTTCCTTATCGTCCCTGCAGTCCAGTCCCACACATCTGGGATGTATCAGAGCAATTAAACAAATGGGAGGGACACGCACAACCAGCCTGAAGCACTGCCGATCCAAAACGAGCATCCCCCGCCTTCTGGACATCTAGGCAAAAATGTTCAGAGAAGTATGCCACCCTACAGATCTCCACCAGCGGAACTAAAGTATACTCTGCCCATGAGGCTGCCTGAGCCCTCATGGAATGCATCTGCATCCCCATCGGCACTGCTCTACCCTTCAAGATGTATGCCGACGTGATTGCCTCACTGATCCATCTGGAAATGGAGGCTTAGCTGCCGCCTCATTTTTGCGCGACCTGACAAACAGAACCAACAGACGGTCCGATCTCCGAAAGGACAATGCCCTTTTCACAACTTCGCAGGACTCTTACCATCCAGGTGGCACAGCTTTGGAGTGGCACGGCCCATACCCACTCTCACCCACATCCACACTCGCCAGAGCCGGTAAGGAAACGGCCTGATTTACATGAAATGCTCACACTATCTTGGGCAAAAATGAAGGTACTGGGCGCAGGACCACTTTCTCCTTGGAGAAGGAAAGGAATGGCTCCTGGCATGACAGGGTCCGAAGCTCCGAAATCCTACATGCCGAGCAAATCGTCACCAGAAATACCATTTTCAGAGTCAAATCCTGCAGGAAAGCTCGACTCAGTGACTCATCGGGTTCCCCAGACAGCACCAGATTGAGATTCCAAGGCGGTACCACTGCCCTCTTTGGCAGACGGAGGTGAGTCACCATCCCTAGAAAGCTCAGCACGTCTGGGTGTGTACCTAACGGCACCCCGTCGACCTTTCCTGCGATAACCAGAAAATTGCTGCCAGTTGCATCCTCAAGGAACTGGCACTAGACCCTTATCAAAACTGGATTGCAAGCACGCCAAGATATCCGGGACAGAGGCAGTGGAAGGGCGCGGCTACCTCTCTCCGCACCATGATTCAAAGATGCATTCTACGCAGATGCACAACAGGTTCGTAGACCACCTCTGGGCCTGTAGCAAGGTCGCTGTCCCCGAGCCTGATTATCCTTTCTTCTTCAACCTCACCCTTTCACGAGCCATGCTGTAAGCAAGAATTGATCCACATGGGGCATGCGAAGTGGCTCCTGCATCAAGAGGTCCTTCCAAACCGGAAGCCATCACAGTCAATCCTGCAGTATCCGAATCAGCTCAGCATACCACGAGCACCTCGGCCAGTCTGGTGCCACCAGAATCACAAATTCCCGGTGCACCTCCAGCCCTTGCACTAACCGGCCTATGAGCACCCACAGGGAAAAACAGAAAAGACCCTCTTCATCCACTGCTGAATTAGAGCATTCAGGCCCTTGGACTACTTCTACTGAAAAGCCGGCAGGCCTTGGCCGACTCGAACATTGCCATTAGGTCCATGACCAGTGTGCCCCATCGGCAGACCACCTGCTCAAACACCTCCCGATTGAGCTGCCACTCTCCAGGGTCCATGCGCACTCGGCTGGGGTAGTCTGCCATCACGCTGTCAAATCCTGCTACGTGTGCCGCTGATAATGCCTGGAGACGAATCGCTGCCCATCCGAACAGACCTACGGCCTCCTCCTCCAGGGCTGCACTGCCCATGCCTCCTTGCCGGTTGATGTAAGCCACCATGGTTACATTGTCCAAGAGGACTTGGACCACCTTCCCCTGAAACCATGGCTCAAAACCTTATAGCACCAGGGTCACCGCTCACATCTCAAGCCTGTTGATTGACCACAGGGCCTCCTGCCGACTCTTGTCCCTGAACAAAGCATCCTTCGCAATGGGCTTTCCAACCCGACTGGCTAGTCATCCGAGGAACCCACACCAGGGACTCCTTCCACATGCAGCCACCAACTGAGGGCTCTCCTGGCACTCCATGGGCAGGGGAGTACTTGGGACAGGGGTTGACTCTGATGGGACCATTGACAGAGCAGAGCCTTCTACAGCAATTGCATATACACCCTTGCCCATAGGACTAGCTCGAGAGTGGCCGCCATGGTCCCCAGAACCTGCAGATAATGCCACGCTGATGGTCTTGCCCTCTTCAGGACCTGCCGTATCAACTGTCGTAGCTCCTGCGCCCGGCGAACCGGCAGGAAATTTCTGCCCACACAGGTATCAAAGCATGCTCTCAAATACTCTAGCTCCTGAGCCACTTGGTAGGCAAAATGCCTTATGCAAAAGTAAGACAAACTCCGGTGAGAACTCCCCTGGGAGCCCTATAGCTCCCTGGGCTTGAGGGGTGGATGGTCCGGGCATCGTGCAGGGACCGGGGGCCGGATCCGTTGAAGGTAACATGGCATCCCCCACCCCCAGGGTCTCTTGCAACCGGGAGGGACTCTCCTGCCTCATCTCATCCTGCAGGTCCTGCTCCCATGACTGTCTCTTGCATGCAGTTTAGGCAGACACCTGCCTCCGAGATCACACCACATCGAGGACGGCATATCTTGAGGATTTTTAGATTGCACTGCAGTGTTGTATCTTAAAGATATGAAATGGATCTTGCTCTGATCCAATCAAACTGACACATTCTCTGAGTAAAGTTTACATTTTTATTCTAATACTACAAATGGCTATAAGGGAGTACAGCTTCCCTTACAAGCAATATTACAGATTTAATAGGTACATAATCTGGGCTAAGAGCTAGAGATGATCATGTCAGGTTACTCACTGACCATAGACAGATGGAAGAATTTCATTCACTTCTTATCGACTATCTTTCAAATTACATACATTTCTTGTATGCAGGTACTTCCTGTTTTCCACAGAGCTGTAGCTGCTACAAACCTATATTCAGCAACTTTTTTTAAAAAAAAATTTATCTTTATTCCTGTCTCTGACTTTCTATCAGATCCTTCTCAGGAGAAAGTAACAATGTCTCCTTTTAGATCACCTGACCAGGCACACAGCACTCTGAAATTTGCCCAGCAACAAACAATGGCATATCTGATTAGACCTTTCCCACATGTCTGCATCAAGTCATTGTGCACTGAATATGTTTTGAGCTGTATACCGCAAGGAATGCTTAAGGATTAAAGGGGGTTCACACCCCTTGATACAATCCTATACCAGGCACTGCAGTCTGGCCTGCATGGTGGGAAGGGCTAAGGGCACCCCCGCACCCCCCCCCCCCCCAGGAACTCCCTCAATCTGTACCCGGGTATGTAACAGGATCCCCAGCACAGTGCACCAGAGTACTTGAATTAAAATAAAATCTAATTAACTGAAACTGACATGAAAAAGAAACTGCAAATGGCCCCCTAGGAAGAGGCTGCTCAGTTCTGCTTTATTCTCTGGTGGCTGTCCCTCCCAGGCACCCAAAACACAGCAGGGTGTTAAACACATGCAGGCCTGAATAAGAAAAAATTGCACCTAAATGCAGCGGGGGGAGTTTCGCACACTGCTGCAGGCTCCCAAATATGCAGCTGCAGGCCACTGTCTGTCTCCTCATGTTCTGGCGGTTGTTAGAGGTTTCGGCTGTCCTCCCCCGCCCCTCTTATCTTGGAGCCTCTCTGCCGCATGGCTTTTCTACCTCTCGCGCTCAGCCTTCCTTCCTGGCTTAAGTGCTGAGGGAGGCGACTCGGGGCTGCCAGCTTTCACTCCTGTCAAGCAACTGCAGTGGCTCCTCACCTGATAATGGGCTCGGGAGCAGCCAGACATCGGAGACTGAGGAAGGCCCCAACAAAACCCTTCCCCCGAAATCCTGGGGGGAGAGGGGGAAGAAGGAATATCCTCCCCTCAGCCCTGTTGTCGCCCGGGTTCTCTCTGTTCCTTCTGTTTTTTTTTTTTTTTACTTCTGCTTTTAAAAACAAAGAAACCTGCACCTTAACAGGGGAAATAAACAAAGAAACCTGCACTTTGGGCAGTTCTTGTTTGAGGTATGGCTGTAATCTCCACTGAATGATCTTGAGTAGACTCTTGCTGGCACAAGGGATGAGAGCAATTGTGTGATAATTTCCACAATAATTTGGATCAGTGTGCAGCGGCGGGCAAGAGAGCAAATAGAATGCTAGGTGTCATAAGGAAAGAAATGGAGAATAAAACAAGGATATTATAATGCCTCTGTATCGTTCCATGGTGCGACCGCACCTTGAATAGTGTGTGCCATTCTGGTCGCCGTATCTTAAAAAGAATATAGCGTTATTAGAGAAGGTACAGAGAAGAGCCACCAAAATGGTAAAAGGGATGGAAGGATACCCCTATGAAGAGGGGCTAAAAAGATTAGGGCTCTTTAACCCGGAAAAGAGACAGCTGAGTGGAGATATGAAAGAGGTCTATAAATTAATAAATGGAGTGGAACGGGTAAACGTAGATTTATTGTTTACATCATCAGAATATAGAAAGAGTAGGGGACATGCAATGAAGCTACAGGGTAACCTGTTTAAGACTAAAAAAAGAAAATATTTTTTCACTCAAAGTTTAATGAAACTGGAATTTGTTACCGGAAGAGGTAGTAAAAGCTGTTAATGTAGCTGGGTTTAAAAAAGGTTTGGACAAGTTCCTGGATGAAAGGTCCATAAACCATTATTAAAAGGGACCCGGGATATCACTACTTGACCCAATACAAGCATTGTGGAACCTGTGTCTTTTGGAGAAACTGCTAGATACTTATGACCTAGATTGGCCACTGTTGGAAACACGATACTGGGCTTGATGGACCTTGGTCTGACCCAGTATGGCAAATCTTATGTCTTATGTTTTTATGACTGATGCAGGGAGGTATTTGTTGAAGGGCAAGGCAGCTTAGAGTGGTCAGGCAGTTGTGGGAGGGTTTTTTTTTTGTTTTTTTTTTTAAGAGTAGCAGCATTTGGCTGGTTAGTAGGGCAGGTGCAAAGGAGTATTTTTTTTTTGGGAGGTGGGACCAGTGTGCACGATGATCGGGTAATTGTGTGTGTGTGGGGGGGGGGGGGGTATTTTGCAATGGCGACAATTTACGGGGTTGGGAGAGTAAATACAGAGGAGTTTGAAAGGAGCATCTCCCTAACTTCTATGTTTCACTCTACGTAAGAGTATGCTACAAAAGCTGGAACTCCTCCCACAGAAATACACTGGGCTAGTGTTTTTTTAAGGGTCTTAGTTCTCTGGAACCACCAGTCCAATCTGGCCCATTTTCAAATATGTCTTTTTTACCATTTTTACCCACATGCCCAAGTTTCATCCCATTCCATGAATTTTTCAGTTATTTTGCCCCCAGACAGATGCCCAGATATTCTCAACCCCTTTTATGCAATTTTATCCAACTTCCATTGGGTTGTAAAGAACAAAAATGCTGCTCTTACTATCAATTTAAGC
This sequence comes from Ichthyophis bannanicus, assembly GCA_033557465.1. NCBI lineage: Eukaryota > Metazoa > Chordata > Amphibia > Gymnophiona > Ichthyophiidae > Ichthyophis > Ichthyophis bannanicus. The sequence continues at coordinate 347,991,795 of CM066031.1, read as the reverse complement.
TGATCCTTCAGCAGCAAGTGTTTGTCTAGCTGCACACCTGAACTACAAACTACTTTGGAACATAAAAACATCAAAAATGCCGTACTGGGTCACACCAAGGTCCATCAAGCCTAATATCCTGTTTCCAACAGTGGCCAATTCAGGACACAAGTACCTAGCAGGTTCCCAAAAAGGCACACATGGGTTCCACAATGCTCGTCCCGGGGTACGCAGTGGATTTCCAGGGTCCTCTTTAATAATGGTTTATGGACCTTTCCTCCGGGAACTTGTCTAAACCTTTTTTAAACCCAGCTACACCAACAGCTTTTACTACATCCTCCGGTAAATTCCAGAGTTTGATTATGCATTAAATAAGAGAAAATATTTTTTACTCATCTTAAATGGGTTACACTGTAGCTGTAAACAACCAATCTACATTTACCCGTTCCACTCCATTCATTAATTTATAGACCTCTCTATTATCCCCCTACAGCCATCTCTTTTCCAAGTTCAAAAGCCCTAACCTTTTAAGCCTCTCCTCATAGGGGTATACTTCTATCCACTTCACCATTTTTGTTGCTCTTCTCTGTACATTTTCTAATTCTGCTATATCTTTTTTAAGATACAGCAACAAGAATTGCACACAATATTCAATATGCGGTCATACCATGGAACAATACAGAGGCATTATAATATCCTTAGCTTTATTCCCCATTCCTTTCCTTAGGATTCCTAGCATTCTATTTGTTTTCTTGGACACCACTGCATACTGGGCAGACTGTTTCAACATATTATTCATGACGACACCTAAATCTTTTTTCTGGGTGGTGATTTCTAAGGTGGTACCTTGCATCGTGTAATCAAAATTTGGGTTGTTCTTTCCTAGGTGCCTGACTTTGCACTTGTCCATATTAAATTACATCTGCCATTTGGACGTCCAGTCTTTCAGTTTATCAAGGTCCTCTTGCAATTTTTTTTATAAAAAATTGTTAAGACAAGAGGATTGTAATTTTGTCTCCTCTGCAAATCTGATCACCTCACTAGTTAGTCCCATTTCCAGATCATTTATGAATATGTTAAAAAGCAGCGGGACCAGCGCAGATCCCTGGGGTACTCCACTATTCGCTTTTCTCCACTGAGGGAAATGGCCATTTAGCCCTACTCTCTGCTTTCTATCTTTTAACCAGTTCCACAATACTACACTGCCTCCAATCTGTAGTTTCCTGGCTCACCCCGGAGCTCTTTTTAATAATTGGCGTTACACTGGCCGTTCTCCAATCTTCCAGTACTACAGATGATTTTAATGATAGTTCACAGATTGCAGACCTACTATTAGTAATCTCATATTTCAGTTCTTTCAACACCTCGAATGTATCCATCCCGTCCAGGTGATTTGCTACTCCTCAGTTTATCAAATAGTTGAAATACATCTTCCCGACTTATCAAAATTTTTTTCAGTTCTTCCAATACATCACTTTTATATACCTTTAACTTCCCTACATCTTCTTCAGTAAAGATTGAAGCAAATAATGCAGTCTCTCTGCTATGGCTTTGTCCTCACTTAGTGCCCCTTTTCCCCCTCTATCATTCAATGCTCCAAATGACTCACATAGGTTATTTGCTATGAAAGCACTTGAAAAAGTTTTTGTTATCAATGTTTGCTTCCACATCAAACATTTTTTCAAGTTCTCTCTTTGCCTGCTTTATCAGTGCCTTGCAATTAACTTGCCAATGCTTACACTGTTTCCTGTTTTCATCTTTTAGCTCAGTTTTCCCCCATTTCCTGAATGATGCTTTTTGGTAACAGCAACCTCTCTGACCTCAAACATCTAGAAGGTGTAGAGAAGGAAGCACTCCATCATACACAGCACAATTTCAATGATAGGAGCTGTGAGATTTGAACCCTGGCTTTCCTGTTCCTAGCCCATTACTCTAATCATTAGGCTAATGTGACTGTAGCTCCTAACAGCCACCAACTGAACTGCAGGTTAAGACAAAGGTGCTCTGATTAACAATTCCATCTTTTTAAAATTCAATACCAATTTATTTTGAATACCTGGAAATTCTGAAAATTCCAGGGTCTCCAGTTCCAAACAGACATCCTTATGGAAGAGTCTTATCTCACCTCTTCAAGAAGCAACATATGAACAGACATGCCACAAGCAAGCATAATTTGCTACCTTTTTTTTTTTTACCTCTTCTTGAGAAGGATGTCAAACATTTTACTGGTACCTGGTTAAGATTCTGAAAGTGTTATACTAGTGAGGTGAAATGAAAAGTCCTATCTGGTGCCTTCTGTACATTAACTCAAAATACAAAACAATTTCACATCAATAGCTTTGCTTCAGTACTTGTGGTTTTCACACCATCTGCTGTCTTGTATGGTTAGATACCTTCACACGTGAAACATCACAATCTCAAAATAAAATGGTAGATGCAGCTCTCTTATAGTTTAGCATATTTAACCTCCAAATGCTCTGACCTTACTTTTCAACCTGCACACATGCTACATACTTCTTGCAATTAGTTACCCAAAACAAAATATTAAATTTGTAAAGTATTTATCCAATTTTTAAGATTCAGAATACTGCAAAAAAAAAAAAAAAAAAAAAAAAGAGCTTGGCCAAAATACAACAAGCTTAAGTTAGTAACATCTACTATAACTGTAAAACCCAACCACTCAATATTTCCAATAATTCACACACTTTGAGTGCCCTAATGGTGACTGAAACCCAATAATTAGTTGGAATTATTGGGTTTCAATCACCATTAAGGCACTCAAAGTGCGTGAATTATAAGTTAGTAACATCAGCAAGCCCTATCCTGGAGACACATTTAACCAATTCGGATTTTCAAGATACATGTAAATTTTATTTTATGCATATTTATTACATGCAGTGTGTGTAAATCTAATTTTGTGCAAATTCATTCTACCTGTTAAGAAAACTAGATTGGTTAGGAATGCCTATGCACAGGTTTTGGAATTGAGGAGTTAGATGCTTCCAAAGATTCTACCCAATCCCCAATACTATTCAGTATAGACATTTTATTATTAATAGTCCATCTTTCTAATGTAAGTTCGATATGTATAGCAAGAACACAACTAAAAATACCAATCATAAAAATGCTAAAATATTAATAAGCACAATAAAGTAGTATTTTAGAAGGGTCAGGGGCCATTTACCAATGTGAAAAACAGGTTTATATGTGTAAATGGGCATACACATGCATGTATTTTAGAGGAGCTGCTCTTACATCCCACACAGCTTTGAAGGTGACGAGTAAATGAACTTTAAAAACATACCTGCATTTCCTATTTTGCAAAACGAAAAAAATATTCTTATCATTTATGAGCAGTGATCAAAAAGTATCAAGACTTGTTGTATAGCTGTATAACAATAAATCACACTATGATGCTATTAAGCATGCAGTGACCTAGTTATGTGCTTTGCATATGCAAAGTGTAGCGTGGCTGCAGCACACCTGTATTTTTTTTAATCAAGTGATGTTTTGATATCATGTAAAAGCAGCTCATCAGATTTACAATGAGGGAAAAAATTGAACAGTGCATTTGCATTAAACTCTGCCAGAAACTTGGAGATTTGTGCAAAAAGACTTGACAAGTTACAGCAAGTATATGGCGATGAATTCATGAGTCATGCTCGAGTTTATGCCTGGAACAAAACATTTCCAAGAGGGCCGCCAAAGTGTTGACAGTGACTAATGTTCTGGAAGGCCAGCCACAAGCAGGAATGAAGACAAAGTTGAAGCAGTGTGTGCTACAATACGCTCAAATCGTCAAATGACTATCAGGGAAACTTGCTGAGAACATGGACATCAGTTTTGGGTTGGTACAGTCCATTCTTACTGTCAATTTGGGGATGAGATGTGTGTCTGCAAAATTGGTGCCAAAACTCCTGCCCCCTGACCAAAAAGACGACAAGACTGCCTACAGCCAGGGGGTTGTTGGAATGCACTGAAAATGACTCAGATTTCATCAAAAAGATTACTGATGATGAATCATGGGTTTATGGTAATGACCCGGAAACTACGGCTCAATCCTCACAATGGAAGACTCCAGACTCTCCCAGACCGAAAAAAGCCCGCCAGGTGAGGAGGAATATCACGGTCATGCTCACAGTTTTCTTTTATTACCAGGGTACTGTTCATCATGAGTATGCTCCAAAGGCTAAACCATCAATAAGGAGTACTACTTCCAAGTTCTGAATAGTTTGAAAGATGCAGTTCATCGTAAGACACCAGAATTGCACAGGAATGGTGAATGGTTGCTTCATCATGATAACGCCCTAGCTCACGCATCATATCTTCTCCAGCAGTCCTTGGCCAAATACCAAATCGAGCAAGTCCAGTCCATCAGACTCTGTACTCGCCTGACCTCACATCCTGTGACTTTTTCTGGTTTCCAAAACTGAAATTACCACTGCAAGGAAGGAGATTCGACAACTTGGGAGACTATTAAGCAAAGTTTGATACAGCAGCTTCACAGCATAACAAAACAGACATTTCAAAATTGTTTCTAGCAGTGGCAGGAACGTTGGAGGAAGTGCGTTATCTGAAGGAGACTGAGTGCAATAACTGTCAGAGTTATACTTCTTGTATTATTGTACAAGTCTCAATACTTTTTGATCGCACCTCATAACTGTATCAAATCAAGATATGAACAACATTAATAATCAACTCCTCAAATTTGGAGCTGTTAACTTCAATAAGTACTTGGTTGTCTTACTACAATGTGTTTTGTGTCCACATAAGATACCGACAATGCACTCAGCAGCAGCCGGACTCCCAAACGGGAAGATAGTCCAGAATCCATCCTGGAAGACCAGCAGGATTCAAAGAAAGAAAGTGATTAACTATGCAAAATTTCTCCTTCCTTATCATCCTGCTAGACCAGTCCAATTGTATGAAATGTGCTCATCAGTCAGGTCCCAGGGTGAGAGCAAGACTCTGCTCTGGACAGACCTGCCCTGCCAAAGGCACTCTCTGTTCCAGCCACCATATGCAACCCATAGGGCCTCACAAAAGGTGCTCAGAGAAGACCAGGTAGCCGCCTTACAGATATTCTCTGGAGACAGTTAAGGCAGAAATCCTCTCCAAGATGAGGCCTGTGCCTTAGTAGAGAACTCTGACTCCATTCAGCAGATGTTTACCAGCCAAAAAAGATAAACTGACCCAATGGCCTCATTAACAGAGTGGGCAATGGGGGACTTGGCCGCTGCCAGACCTCTCTTCAGAGCACTGAAGAGGACAAAAAGATGATCCAACTGGTAGAAGGAAGGGATTAGTAACTTCCAGGTTTCTGATCAATGCCCTCTGCACATGCACCAGACACAGAGAGGGATCCGTTCAAAAAGTCTCTTCTGAGAAGGAGGGCAGGATGACACAGTCTGGTTAAGATGAAAGGAGAAGAGCACCTCTGAGAGAAAGACAGCACAATCCTCAAGGAAACAAAGCCATTGAAAAAAAAATAATAAAAAAAAGGACTTCTGCAGCTCTGACACTCGCCTTGCAGACACGATAGCCACCTTGGAAAGTACCTTTTAAAGGTCAAATCTTTGAGCAAGGTCTTACAAACAGGCTCAAATGGAGGCCCTTTCAGAGCCTTCAGTGAGAGAGAGACTTCACCGAGGAACAATCAAATGCACTGAAGAAGTGGACGACATCATGGTGAATTACCAAAAGACATCCCTTGAATGCATCTCCTGTAGCACACCAGGGCCACCATCTGAATCTTTAGAGAGAGTTCAGGTCCAAGTTCTGGCCCAGACCAGATTGCAAGAAGATAAAACCACAACTATGTCCACCTTCCTGGTCTCCAAAGACTGATAGGAACCCCCAACTCTAGAAAGCCCACCAGACATTCACATAAACTAAAAATGTAGGTCCTCTGGCCCTTAAGCAGAGTATCCACTATCGCTCAGGTAGTTCTTATTGAGCCTTCGCCTCAAGGGCCAGGCCATAAAGCAAGAAAGGAATGGGATCCTTCATCACTAGGGGTACTTGCCAGAGGCAGCCCTCAGCTTGAGGCAGCAAGAGGGAGGCCGTACCGAAAGGTTCAAGAGATCCACAAATCATGGCCTGCAAGGTCAGTCTGAGCCCACTAGCAACACCAGGCCCAGATGAACCTGAATTCTGTGCTGAAGATGGCTCACTAAATACCACAGAGGGAAGACATACAGAAGCAGGACATCCAAGCATACCATTCATGGAGATCCTTCTTGCGTTTGAAATAGTTTTTTTGCTTTGGCATTCTCCTGAGTGGCCATCAAGTCAACATTCAAAGGCCTTACTTCTGCACTATGAGGTCAAACATAGAAAAATAACGACAGAAAAAGACCACATGGCCTATCTAGTCTATCCTTCCATTTCAACAACTACAACAGTGCCCTTTTTTCCCCTTTAGAGATCCCCTGTGTTTGTCCCATGCTTTTTTGAATTCAAATACTGTCCTCATATCTACCACCTCCACTGGGAGACTATTCCACGGATCCGCCACTCTTTCCATAAAGAAATATTTCCGCATATCACTCCTGAATCTATCCCCTTTCACCCTCAACCCATGTCCCTTCGTAGCAGAACTTGCTGTCAATCAAGAGAGGCTCTCCCCCTGTGCATTTATGCCACAGAGATATTTAAACGTCTCAATCATATCACCTCTATCCCACCTTTCCTCTAAGGTGTACATATTAAGATCCTTAAGTCTGTCCTCATATGCTTTATAATGAAGACCACTAACCATTTTAGTAGCCAACCTCTGTACTGACTCCATCCTGTTTATATCCTTTTGAAGATGCAGTCTCCAGAATTGCACACAATACTCCAAATGAGGTTGTACCAAAAACTTATACAGAGGCATTATCACCTCCTTTTTTCTGCTAGCCATTCCTCTCCGTATGCACCCAAGCATCCTTCTAGCTTTCGCTGTCACCTTTTCTACCTATTCAGCTACTTTAAGATCATCAAACACAACCACGCCTAAGTCCCAATCTTCTTTAGTGGACAAAAGTACTTCACCCCCTATACTATATCGCTCTCTTGGATTGCTGCATCCCAAATGCATGACCTTGCATTTTTTAACATTAAATCCCAGCTGCCAAATTCTAGACCATTCTTCAAACTTAGCTAGATCCCTCCTCATGTTATCTACACCTTCCTGGGTGTCTACTCTATTGCAGATTTTGGCATCATCCACAAAGAGGCAAACCTTACCCGACAGCCCTGATATCAGACTCAGAATCAATCTGCATGTTGTTTAGGCCTCTAACAGGTCAAATCAGATGCTTCTCTGTCCACACATACAGCTCTAGCACTTTAAGATCCACTTCAGCACTGCAAGTTCCACCTTGCCTGTTGATGTACTTTGTGGCATCTTCTGAGAACACCCAGAACACTTTGCCCCACCAAGAGAGGTTGGAACCTCTTTGCAGCCAGGTATATCACTCCAACCTCCAACCAAATGATTACCCAGGAGCACACCTGTGGGGACTAAAGCCCCTTGGCAAACTGGCTTAGACAGCAAGAGCACCAGCTCCTTAGGATGGAATCTAACATTTCCAAGGGCATTCTGGGCATCAGATGGTGGGACTGCGGCTGCCATATCAACTGCTCCTTGATTTCCTACAGGAAGGGTCTTGGTCGAACAACTGAGAGCAGGGGAGACCAGAGGTCTAGCAGGTGTCTGAAAAGGGCACTTGTGGGCCCTGGCCATGGAATCAGATTCAGAGTCAATGCCATGTACCCAAGAATTTGAGGTAATCACAGGTTTGCAGAGCTAACTGGGAACAAAAGGCTTTGAGTTGGCTCTGAAATTCAAGGAACCTTACCACTGAGAAAAACTTGATTCATAAGTGTATTAACACAGCTCAAAAATATTTCAAGTCCTGGGAAGGATTCAGGCTGCTCTTGGGATAGCTGATCACCAACCTCAGCCTTTGCAGCCAATGAATCACCAGAGCCTTGTCTGTCTGTCTGTCTTTGGGCTTCCCCCAAATCAATCATTTCTTCTGGTATGGGTGAACATCTAAGCTACTTGAGACATGGAACCGATAGTGGCCCCCCAGGGAAAAGACTCGAGAATCCTTCCACACTGAAATATGGAGGGATGCTCTCTTGAGGTCCTAGGATGACAAGAACTCCCCTTTGGTGGTGATGCACCACCACAATTACTGAGTGCAAGAATGCCATGTGGAAATGGGGAACACAGAGCCAGGATAATGCCCTTTGGATCAGATATTGGGTGAAAGGACTCTTTCTTCAAAGCCAGAGAGCCAGAAAAAAATGGAGTAGGAGCAGCCTTTGCCCCACTCTTCTTTGAGTATAACAGCCATTGTCCCCGACCTGCCTTCTTGTCCAGGGTCCAACAGGTAGACACCATAAAACAATCTGCAAACAAGAAAACTCCAGCACATAACCCACCGAAAACACATCCAGGAGTCACTGGCCAAATATGATCTGGGTCCATTCCTGCCAAAATTGAATAGCTGACTCCTTATCTGCTTGTCTGAGTAGGGCTCCCTGCCCATCACTGAGCACCTCTGAGAGCAGAGTCCTCTGACCTGTGGCGCCCACCTTGCCATCAGCTTCAAAAGACAAAAATCTGCCCAGAAATCTGGACTGCTGCACAGACTTGTCCAGACAATAACATTGTGCCTCAAAAACAAATCTTCCCTGAACCAAATGTGGAACCCTCTCTGGACCTATCCACTGGTCATCTCTGGGGCTTGGTCTCCCAAACATGCTTGACCAGCTTTTCCAAAATCTTCTCTGAAGAGAAGTTTGCCCCTGAAGGGAAGCTTAGCAAGTCAGGACTTTGAGGTCACATCTGCCGTCCAGTTCCTTAGCCACAATAGCCAGCAGAGATCACAACAGCCATACCCTGATGGTGGTCTTGATCATATAAGGCATCAGCAACAAAGACCAACTCAGCTTCTAAAAGAGCAATCTCTTTTGTATTCAAGTACCACTTGACAGAGGAACCCATGGAAAGCTTTCAAGCCTAATACAAACAGACCTTGACATATACCTGATGCAACTTGAGTCTGTAGCCCTAAGGCAGCCATCTGAAAGGCCTGCTTCAAGAAGGCCTTCATTCTAAAAGGTTCTTTGGCACCATACCTCCCTCTACAAGGATGGTAGCCTTCTTATGGCCACAATCAAGGCATCCACCTTTAGGACCTGAAATTCATTCTCTCCGGGGACCAAAAGGGTAGAGCTTGTCCATGGCACTGCCAACTCCGACTGGCCTCTGGAAATATCCTACTCTGCCAAAAGCAGGGCCAAAATCACCAGATGCACTGTGAAGAATTCTTTGGGCTTATGCAGCCCCACCATAACTGGGTGCCACAAAGAATCTTTTTGGATTAGAACTTTACAGATGCTTAATACGTGTAATGCCTGAGCAATCTTGCCCTGCAACAAAGGCCTGTGGAAAAGATGGACCATGAAGGGGTCCATCCCTTTCACCAAACAGTAATCTCTTCCTCCTGTAAACCACTCCTATGTGTCTCATAATGGTCCAACAAGCTGGGCACCATCCACCGGCAAGACCCTGCAAGTAACTAGGCCTCCCAATCCCACTGCGGGACTAGCCTCAGTCTCTTCACAGGACCTGAATCAGCTTTGAGTGAAGGTGGAGCCCCCAAGCCCTGTCACAAAGAGGATGCCTGCTTCTAATGTAGCAAAAAAGGTCTTGTTAGAAGAACATCAGCACAAAGTTTGGTAAAAAGACAACTCTACGGAGGGCAGCACTGAAGAACTTTCACCTTGCAACACAGCAGCTGTTCCAAAGCTGCCATATGCAGCAGGGACTCCCAGGTGAAAAGTGGTAGTGCCTCTCAAACCCAACCTGGCCAGCTCCATCTGGAATTGGTCTAGGCCTTGCTGACAGTTCTTCACAGTCAGAACATGCTCACGGCCCCAAGCTCCAACAATAGCCACCATAGTCAGAGCAGCATTTGGCATGATCAGCCACACCTCTATCTACTTCCCCACGTGATCATTGCCACCAGAAACTAAACCACACCACTCCCAGAACCACTAAGCAGCCTCATAACAGTTGCTGCTAAATAAAACCATGCTGCCCCCCCCCCCCCCACCAATCAACTCCCAGCAGAGGGGCACCCACCTGTGTCAGGGTTCACAGGAATCAGTCCTGGGAAAGGGAGTCCACCTTATGATAGTGGAATTGTGCAAAACTTTATTTTGCTTAAACATTTGAAAATTCTGGAGCACAATATTTTAAAATTCTTCATACAGTATTTTATTTGTAATTTTATTTTAGTGCAGAAGTCCCCCAGGAATATCAAAGTGCAGTTATACCATAGGCTATTATAATATTCCTCAATGTTTTCTCCATCCCTTTTTAAACAAGTTCTAACATCCAATTTGCTTTCTTGACCACCATCACACACGAAGTTGAAGATTCCCATCAAATGTCCATCATGATTCCAAAATCTTCATTGTATACCTATAATTAGGCTTATTCTCCCTACATGCATCATATTGCACTTGTCTAAACCCTACAGATTTAATACGGGCATCTAGAGGCATTTTTATTAAAGGTTAACAGGCGGTAACACATGCTACCATGTCCACACGAATAACATGGGCCCTGGCAGCACATAATGCGTGGTAAAATTACCATGCGTTAACCTTCCGTAAGCATGCTCCATTATCATGTTCTCTTGTAACTCCTCACAATCTGCTTGTAATTTAACAACTTAAAATGTAAAGATTACACAAATTAGTCATCTTACTTACTCACTCCCTTTACCAGTTTTATAAAAGGTTACAAAGCACCAAGCCCAATACAGATCTCTGAAGTATTCTATTTACCTTCCACTACTGAAAAAAAAGACCAGTTCCCAGTGCATAATATGTCATTATCCCCATCCCATAATATTTAAAAATTTCTCAGGGGTCTATCATAAGGGACTTTGGATTTTTCAGAAGGCACTTGACATATACCCTATATTGACTGATCCCTTATCCATATGTTTATTACCACTTTTGAAAAACTCTAACAGACTGGTATAAGGCCCTGGCTAAAAGCATGTTGGTTCTGCCCCATTAAGCCACATTGATGCATATGGCCAGTAATTTTGTTTTGGAGATATGATTTCATTTCTTTAGGATGCAAAGTAAATTTGACAAGGCTTACTATACATATAGAGTAGACAACCAGGAAGGTGTAGATAACATGAGGAGGGATCTAGCTAAGTTTGAAGAATGGTCAAGAATTTGGCAGCTGGGATTTAATGTTAAAAAATGTAAGGTCATGCATTTGGGCTGCAGCAATCCAAGGGAGCAATATAGTATAGGGGGGTGAAGTACTTTTGTCCACTAAAGAAGAGCGGGACCTAGGCGTGGTTGTGTCTGATGATGTTAAAGTAGCTAAACAGGTAGAAAAGGCGACGGCAAAAGCTAGAAGGATGCTTGGGTGCATACGGAGAGGAATGGCTAGCAGAAAAAAGGTGATAGTGCCTCTGTATAAGTCTTTGGTGCGACCTCATTTGGAGTATAGTGTGCAATTCTGGAGACCGCACCTTCAAAAGGATGTGAACAGGATGGAGTCGGTGCAGAGGGCAGCTACTAAAATGGTTAGTGGCCTTCATTATAAAGCATATGAGGACAGACTGAAGGATCTTAATATGTACACCTTAGAGGAAAGGCGGGAGAGAGGTGATATAATTGAGATGTTTAAATACCTCCATGGCATAAATGTTCAGGGAGAGAGCCTCTTTCAATTGAAAGCAAGTTCTGCTATGAGGGGACATGGGATGGGGGTGAAGGGAGATAGATTCAGGAGTGATATGCGGAAATATTTCTTTACGGAAATAGTGGATCCGTGGAATAGTCTCCCAGTAGAGATGGTAGAGATGACAGTAACTGAATTCAAAAAAGCATGGGACAAACACAGAGGACCTCTAAAGGTAAAAAGGGGACTGTTGTAGTTGTTGATATGGAAGGACAGACTACTAGATAGGCCATATGGTCTTTTTCTGTCATCATGTTTCTATGTTTTATATAAAAGCACCTTTACCTATCAATGCATTTTTATTTATTTAACAAGTTTTTATATTGCCTCATCTTAAAATCAAAGCGGTTTACATTACAACTCAAACCGTTACAGAGAACTCACATTGGCAGCATAGGAAAGGGTGATATGCCGGTGATGCTTAGAAGCATAACTTATCTACAGCGAAACATATGTGCATATGCCAGACGGCATGTTAAGAAGTATCTGGGCATTCACATGAGAGTTCAATGTAAACCGCTTTGATAATATGAAAAGTAGTACAGAAAAGATGTTAAATAAATAAATAAACAAACAAACTGCCAAACTGCAAGATGGACTGTAGGTTAATTTGGGGAAAGGTTTCCATCATCACAACGAGATATCCCGGCAGGTAATTTTTCCAAATGGTTAGTTTTTGGGTATACCACCATAGTAGCAAACCATATTCCTGTGGTGGAATGCCCAAAAACTAACCCATTTGGAGAAACCTTCCCCCCCCCCCCCCCCGAGATTTCTCGTTGCGATTATAGAAACCTTTCCCCAAATTAGCTGAACAACAAAGGAACCTGTAGTCCATCTGAAGATATGCATTCTATTTCTGCCTTCAACAGTTAAGGTTAGAGTTAGATCGATGGCGCTATTCCTGGAAATGCCATGACCTCAACAGCCTGCTTCTGTTCTGGCTATCACGTCTTCTACCTCAAGTTAATCCACCAGACATCCAGCGACTCATTTCAGTATTAGGAGAATTTATCAGAACGACTCAAAAAAAAGATTTTTACTTATTTCTAGTGCCTAATGTATTAAGTATGTATCTTTACTAGCGAAAATGTATTTAAGACAATCCCGCCTCCATCTATCTAATTCCTATGCAAGGTCTCAGTGGTTCCCTTTGTGGTATTTCCAGTGCACTGGAAGTACTCAGCAGGGCGCGCCCCGGGCTGCTTTGAGCTGGCACACTTCATGCACTGCAGGCACTTCCCCACACTACTCTAATACTCGCGGCCGCTCCGTTACAGCCCGAAGCTCAGCCGGCAGGGATTCTCCTTGCTTCACACTCCGCGAGACAAAACGGGAGCTGAGTTGCGGCCGGAAAAGCGCTCCCTCCAGGCCGGGCGGGTCCCGGATTCTAAGGAAGAGATCTCGCGTCTAATAGCCTAGAAAAGAGGAAACGTGGACCCGGCCGGGGTCGCAAGGCAACAACACGAACGAACGTGCCAGAGGCCATCAGCAAGCAGCTTTCACTCTTACCTGTGACAGGGATAAAGCAAAGCGGCAGAAACACCGCTAGACTCCCGATCCACCAGAACGTGCCCCCACCGCAGGAAACGAATTCCTGCACAGTGACGTCAGCGCGCCGGGGCGCAGCAGTGACGTCAGGCGCGCCCACCTTCCGCCGCTTGTGTCTGGGAGTGGGACTTGGGTGGGCGTAGGTAGGAGGTAGAGAGTGCTGGTTCTGGGATAGAGGAGAAAGGTGTGATGGGCATTGAAAGGGAAATGAGTGTGCCCGGAGGGATTAGTGGGGACGAAAGTGTTCAAATGATTCATCTGTTCGAGGATACAACGTTACCTGCCATAAGCTGAATAACTTCTTATCCGTTTTCAGTGGACTTGTTATATACCACGTGACCGTTTCATAGGTTCTCTCTGACAAACGGGTTGGGTTTTAATCTGTTTGCTTTGCTTGAATGGATTTTCTTTTCTTCAAAAGGGTAAGATATTAAAAGCACATTTTCTCTGCTCAAATGAAAATAGGGAAAGCTCATTTGAGAGTTGAAGTATGGACACAAAATATATACTAAATACTGTAGGACACGCTAGAGCGGCTTTCCTTTAGGAGATATTTGTCTTCATTATAAAGTTAAGTTATACAATAGAATATGAAACTCATCCTTCGAATTAAGGACAGTTTATTGCCTAATGCCAAAGGAAAACAATGCCGGGATATTGGAAAAGAGGAATAAAGACCGCAGAACCTAACAGGTTGATGCAAAAAAAGTCAATGCTGAAGTTGTGCTCTATCAACTTTTTACGCCTATTTGCAGTGCACCAATAGCGTGTGACTTCAGCATGGGCATGCAGAAAGGGGCTCATATGCAAAAGAGTCACACATTAACCTGTGCACATGCAAATGAGCCACGAGTTAAATGTGCAAAATGGCGGCGTTAAACTGGGAGACCAAGCCACCCACATGCGCACAAGATGGCGCAAGTTTGGCATATTAAGAAATGGGCACCGGATGGCTAATTTCCATAGGAGCCCAAACTATTTTCATGGCATCCGGGGCTTTCTCTGATGCCAGGATCATCTGAGGGGAAATGTCAAAGTCCACTCAGATGATCTAGGCATCGGGGAAAGCCTCTGATTTTATCAAAATACTGTGAGGGGCTGGTGCCCCCAACAGAAAAGAATCCTCAGTGGCCCAGCAGTCCCAATTTCCCCACCTGTCCAAATAAAAACAATCACTGGTGGTCCAGCGGCCCTGATTTCCTGGCCCCCCCCCCCCAAGTAAAAACTATCCCTGATGGCCCAGTTGCTCCAATCCCCCCACCCGCCGAAGTAAAAACAATCCCTGGTGGCTCAGCGGCCCTGAACCCTCCACCCCTCTACCGATACGTTCAGAAATAGCAGAAACGCTGCCCAAGTGCTCCTGCTCTTGCCACACCATCTTGAAAAACGGCAGCACCTGGCTCCATGCCAGGCAGGGTCAGATTGCCATTTAAGGTAGAATATGCTTTGTATGGCAATCTGACCCCAACGGTGCATCCCAGTATGGACCACGCAGGGCCAGGTAGCACCATTTTTCAAGATGACAAGGCAAGAGTGGGAGCACATGGGCAGCGCTCCTCGTTTATGAAGGTACCGCGAGGGGGATGTGGGGATCGGGGCCACTGGGTCACCAGGGATTCTTTCTACTTGAGTGGGTGGGGGGATCAGGGCCCCTGGGCCACCAGGGTGTTGCTTTCTGTCGGGGGCAGTGGCCCCCAACAGTATTTTGATGGCATCGGGGGCTTTCTCCAATGCCTATATCATCTTTGAGATTTTTCATCAGATGATCCAGGCATCAGGGAAAGCACCTGATGCCATCAAAATACTGTCAGAGGGGACGTGCTAGATGTTTAAGCCACCTCAGACCCAGGCATAGAGATATTGGCGCTAAGGCTGGTTGTGAAATCTTCTACATGTTTGCATCAGGCGCAGCGAATACTTGCATACCAGTTAATTATGTGCAGCTCATTTAATTTAATTTAATTAGCAGGTTTTTATATACCGCAACTTCCATAGATCAGCTGCGGTTTACAAAGAACAACAATGAACAAGCAAGACTGTTTTACAAGGAACGGCAGTAAACATCATGCTGTTTTTACATATAACAGTGTTAACAGTAATAACAATTTCGGTAATAACAATAATGGGTTCAATCTATCAGAACAGGTTGATAGTTGAGAACTATATACATTGAACATGTTTAGAACTAAAATACAGTTTTAAATAGAATCTCTGGTTATTTTACAAGGTATTAGTACACATTCCAGGTCGAGGGTCATTTGCCTATAATTTAAACTATATACATTGAACATGTTTGCCTATAATTTAAACTATATACATTGAACATGTTTAGAACTAAAATACAGTTTTAAATAGAATCTCTGGTTATTTTACAAGGTATTAGTACACATTCCAGGTCGCGGGTCATTTGCCTATAATTTAAATACTCTTGGTATTAATTGTGCACTAGCTATTCCACCGCTGTTATCCACACATTCATTTCTTTTCTGCATTTGACAGTAGCTGTAAGAGTGCTTAAAAGTGGCATTATCTGTGCTTAAAGGCTGCACTAGTTTTCTGCATTGGCCTGTAAGGTTGTGGTAAAACTAATCATAGGTCGAGAAAACCTCCTTATATTATTTTGAATGAAAGCACTCATCCAACTTATTAAATTGCTATCAAAAACACTGGGGGGCCAATGCAATAAAGTGTACCTAAGCTATACGCACAGGTTAGCTTGGCTTTAGCTCTGAATTGTGTGCACTACTGAAAGTACCCAATGTGAAACAAGTTTTTCGCAGGAGCTAACTTTGTGCAAAGCCTCAGATAGACATAAATCCATGATAATGAAGCAATTAGCTATTCAGCACAGATGCCGAGAAGTGCACAGAAGGATGGGGTTTTCACACAAAGTATGAGGCAGAATAAAGGATTAGCTCATTCTGTGGTCAGCTCTAGTAAGGTATTTACAGTATGCCTGTTTCTTCTCTTTATCTTGAGCATAGCAGTAGTGTAGTAGCATAGAGAGCCCACAACTCATTCTGGCATCCTTGATGACGAGGTGTGAAGGGTGAGGTGTGCTGGAACAAAGAAATGCTGGTGATACAGTTTTCTAGTACACTAAATATGAGTGCCACTAGCATAGACCAGGCCTTGACAAATTTTCTTAACATCTAGGAGCCAGCTTAAAAATCTAGGTGGCCCGCAACAGAAACATAGATCAATGCACACGCGGTCCCCCCAAAAAGGCATATATCACAGTTACTATTTTAGGTTTTATGAACTGATTTATTAAGACTGTTTACTCATTTTTTATGGGAAAAAGCTTAATAAATCATGTCCCGCTCCTCCTCCCTATGACACCACTCCCAATGATCCTTTGTGTGTGTGTGTGCACGAGATGCAGAGGTAGGGTGCCTTCCTCTGTGTGTGGTACAGAGGTGAGATATGTGCATGTATGTGGTGCTTCCCTCCCCAATCGCTTACATTCTTCCCTCCCCCCATGCCCATTACCCTTCCCAGACTCTCTCCCCTTCTCCTTCCCCCTTGCACTCACTCCCCTGCCCTCCATTCCCCCCTTCTTTCTTAAATAAAACCTGCTGCCCCTTTTAAAAATTTTCAGCCTCTGCACATGTGGGGATATGGGGTACCTGCTATGCCTTATGGTTATTGGGTGCACATGGAAATTGCTAAGATGTGGAAATCAACCAATGGGCCAGATGGACAAAAGATAATACGTAGATGGGACTATCTGAACTGGATGTGTGACATAACAGTCTATAAAACACATAGGGTGCAGACCTGTTAACATAGATGGAAACCCTATCAATTATGGAGGGAAAAGTTAGTACTATAACAAGAGAACTTGTATCAAGGTTGGAATGAAGTAATGTCTGAGGTTGGGGAGAGAAGGGACGGTAAAGGAGAGAGAAGGGACGGTAAGAGGGATAGATGGGGGAGATTCGGGGACTCTAGATAGAAGGTAAAGTAATCACTATTGTGTGAGCACAGTGGCAGGACTTTACCTAGCCCTATGCAAGCGGTGCGACTGCACAGGGCGCAAAGGCTTAAGGGGTGCATTTTGACTGTCTGGAGTTGCCTGCCGCCGCTACCTTTTCTTCTCTCACCGGCAGCAGGCAACGGCAGACAGCCGAAATGCACCCCTTAAGCCTTCTCGCAGCATGCTAAGCAGGTCCGAAGGGAACAGATCTGCTTAGCATGCTGACGACTTGCACATCGGGTGTGCGCTTCTTCTCTCCACCCCCATAAAGTGGCTAGATGGAGGGGCGTGCACCATGTGCAAGTTGCGCAGGGCGCATTTCACGATCAGTACGGCCCTGCACAGTGGTATAATATTCTTGGAGGTGAAAGAATGTTAAATATTACAACTGATTGAGGGCCTTGGTAGCTGGGAGGTGAGGTGGGGGAGGGAGGGTGGGAAGACAGAAAAATATAAATAAAAATACAACATGGTTGATTCAGAGATATATTTAATGACATGTTATTATTGTGTAACAAAGTATGAGGCATGAGTGAAAAGTGCAGTATATAGAAAGCATTGTGAAATTTGAGGATGTATTTTATTTTATTTGTTTTATACTATTATTTTATACTATTTTACACTGTATATTATAGATACCGGCTGCCACCCTAAACTCTTTGGGTGGCGCATGAAATGTACAGTCTAAGGTGATAAGATTGTAAATCCAATGCTTTTTTCATGTTATGTGGTTTACAATAAGATGTGTTCATAAAAATTAAATTACAAAAAAAAAATAATGTGGAAATGCAAATAGAGTCTCAGAGTGAAGTTGTGAAACAGCTTGAGAAAGAAGTTTAAGGACTTCAGCAGAAACACTTAGAGCTGGCTGATAAACTGGAGGATATCGAGAACTGCAGTAGGCGTAGTAACTTGCGGTATTCCGGAGGACTCTCGATATGCTGATTGCACTACAGTGATTCTTAAACTTGTTTCAATACTCTGGGAAGGTAAAAGTGACTGCCTGCTGATCACCTTGGACCGAGCACACTGAGCTTTAGGCCATGCGCGAGGAAATCACCCTAGAGACTTGGTGGTTTGTTTTCACTCGTATGCCACCAAGGTGCAAATATTAGCCAAAACCAAGAATAATGTGGTGGAGATTTTTGAGGACCATGCCCCCAAGACACTGTGTCAAAGGCGCGAATTGAAGGACATTACAGGCAAGCTGCGGTCCCAGGGAATTTGTTATTGTTGGCTATTCCTTTTTGCTGTAGCTATCACAAATGAGGGCCAAACAGTACAAGTACAGGCCAAGACTAGAGCCGAAGCATTAGAATGCCTAAAGGACTTGGGGATAGTGGAAGCAGCAGACATGGAGACTCTGGGGAAAGCCACATTAGTGTATAAGCAGTAGCACGCTAAATGGCAGAGAGTGGAGAGGAATCACCTTTGAAGGCAATCAGCAGACTAGAGTCCTGTGGTGTCCATGGACTCAAATGATTGATGGGGAATTATATGTTATTTGTGATTGGCTTGGATTTAAGGGTAACGATTGGAGGGGCATTTTGGCTTGATGGGTGTAGTGGTGAGAGAGACTGGAATTGGTTGAGTGTTTGAAGTTGATATGTGTAGTGAGGTGACTACTGAGGGGGGTCTGTATGAGGCGTGAATGCTTGGAGGAGTGCAGGGTGCTGCTTCTTGGGTCTATGGAGCTTTAAAGGGTGTATAATTTAAGAGCCTGATTGGGGGGGAGGGCGAGATATTCACTTGCCTTAGGTGGTTGCTACCTTGAGGAATAGGCAGCTTGATTTGGAGGGTGGGTATGGGAGGGTGGGGGTTGGGGTTGGGGAAAGAGGGGAGAGGGAGCAAGCTAATGGGGTTTTATAGATGACTATGTTTAGAATTGCACTGGTTAATGCTAAGGGCTTAAATCTATCCAGAAAGAGACAAGAGGTTGGTGTGCATTCAGGAGTTTCATCTCTGTATGCAGCACCATAGGCTATTGTGTGCTCAACATTATCAGCCTCTAAAAGAGGGGGTAGTAAGTCGGGGGGGGTAGCTATTTTGCTGCATAACACCCTACAGTTTAAGCTGATAGGAGAAGCTTATGATCTGGAAGGTCGTTATGTGGCTATCAAGGGTCAGATATGGACTAATGTGATCACAGTAGTGTGTGTTTATGTGCCCAATTAAGACCAAGGATCCTTTGTTGATCGACTTGGGCTGGACTTATCTGGATTTGTGAAGGGCTCCATTGTTGTAGCAGGAGATTTCAACATTGTTCTCCAGCCTCAGGTAGATAGATTGGGGAGAGGAAGCGTGGAAGAGGATGCTCACAGGCGAAGCTTGAAGAGGTTGATGCATTTATGGCAATTATCCGATGGTTAGGGGGAGGCTAATCTGCGTGGTCGGACTTTTTCAATTTATTCTTCCTCACACCATTCATACTCAAGCATTGATCTGTTGCTTGTCAGCCGGGATATAGGTGCTGCCACTAGGCAATGGGAATATGAGCCCATTATGTGGTCTGACCATGGCCCAGTATGGGAAGAGTTGGTGGGGTGGGAGCATCAACCCGGCTGCAGATTTTGGCGAATGAATGATAGCCTTTTGTGGGTACTAGAAGTTGTGTCCTCTATTGAGAGATCCATTAGGGAATGTTTCACCCTGAATAGTGGAGGGCGGAGTAGTTCCTACCATAGTCTGGGACGCCTTTAAAGCCTATCTCAGAGGTAGTTTTTTAATGTGGAGTGCCTGGCGAAGAAGCAAAGCAACAGTTATTAAAGCAAGGATATCAGAGAGTGGCTCAGTTAGAACAAGAGCATATAGAGCGAGGGATCAACAGGGCCTATGGACTCTGGAGCAGGCATGCATTTGCGAACCCTCCAGCTTGAGGACTTAGCTTTTCAGCTACATTTAGCAAAACAGGAAAGGTCTTGGTGTGGTGTTTAAAGGCCCAGCAAGCGTATCAGGTGGTGGACAAAGTTCAGCAGTTGGGCGGGGGATGGGCTACGGGAGACATGGCTATTTAGCAAGAATTCTAAACTTTTTATCGGCATCTACATACAACAGAGGCATCATGGAAGCCAAAGGAGATAGCCAAATATTTGGGCTAGTGATGTTACTGAAGCTGTTAGTGGAAGACCACGAGTGGCTGGATGCCCCCATTACACTAGCGGAAGTGCAGAGGGTTATCAAGGGGTTGGCAGGTGATAAAGCCCCCAGGCCTGACGACCTCACCGCTGTGGTTTATAAAAGATTTAGCGATCAGCTCAGACTAGTGTTTGTAGAGGTCCTTAATGGAGTTTTAGATGGGGGTCCTTGCCTCCTACCATGGGCTAAGTGGGAATTAGCACCCTTTTGAAGCATGGGAAAGATGCCTCCAGATGTACTTCATATCGTCCTATTTCATTGCTCAATCTGGATGCACAAAATTTTGCAAAGGTTTTGACGAACAGGCTCAGCAGATGTATGCCTTACCTAATAGATGCCAATCAAACTGGATTTATCCAGGGTCACCAAGCTGCTGACAATGTTATGTGTGTGGTAAATCTTATCTGGGCAGCCAGATATGAGCAGGTGGGAGCCATGGTGTTAGCAGTCGATGCTGAGAAAGTGTTTGACAGAGTTGAGTGGGAGTATTTATGGGTGGTGCTAAGGAGGTTTGGGATGGGGGAACATTTTATAAAGTGGATCCAGGCTTTATATGCTAATCTCTATGCAGCAGTGAAAGTTAATGGTGGGTACTCAGGGCTTTTTCGACTTGGATGGGGTACGAGGCAGGGGTGCCCCCTTTCCCCCCTCTTATTTGCTCTGTCGGTCAAACTGTTCGTGGTTCATATCCGGGATTGAGAAGGCATGGTGGGCCTTCAGATCAGTGACGAACATCATAAGTTCTCGTTATTTGCCGATGACATTTTATTGGTCCTACATGAGCCACAACGCTCCTTGAGGGCACTATTAGAGGAAGTAGAGGAGTATGGCCAGATATCAGGATTCTGGATCAACCTTGACAAGACGGAAGCGTTAAATGTTTCCCAAATAGATGAGGAAGTAATGCAGCTCCGTGGTTCCTTCCCCTTTCAGTGGGTGGAGAGTTTGTTAGTTTATTTGGGGGTAAAGATCAGTTCTGACTCTGGTCGTTTGTATCAACTTAATTATCCAACTGTTTTGAAAGAAATTTCTGAGGATCTGGACCACTGGGTGAAACTTCCTGTCTCCTGGTTGGGAAAGATAGTTTGTCTAAAAATGGTGGTTCTGCACTGATCGCTATATTTCTTCCAGACCTTGCCTGTGAGCATCCCCCATGGGGTTTTAGAGCTGGTACAATGGAAATTGTTCTACTATATTTGGAAAGTAGCCCAGGTGGTTTCAATCCTGAGCCAAAGATGGTCTAACAATACCGCATTTGTACTGGTACTATGCGGCTGCTCAATTGGCAAATATTGTGTACTGGTATGATAGTGTCCAGTGAAAATGGGTGCAAACTGAGAGCTATTATGTCTGTGGCGTCCCTCTACAGTATCTGGTGTGGAATGGGGGGTGCGGGGTGGAGGTATGTAACCCCTTTGTTTTGCAAGTTGAGCGACTGTGGAGACACGCAGGCTGTTGCAAACAATTAAGGACAGCATTGTCCCTCTTGCAGTCTATTCGTTACAATGCGGCATTTGTACCGGGGTTGGTAGATTGGCAGTTTAAGCAATGGGAGAAAGTGGGGCTGAAGACAGTGATTCAGCTTTGCCTGGATGGAGATTGTGATTTCTTTGAGGACTTGCAACAGCAATATGGTCTGGTCCCTATCAACAGATATGGATTTTTGCAGCCGCGTCACTGGTTGCATGGGAGACAGTGGGGTGCTGTAGTGGAACAGGGACCTACAGATTTTGAATATCTTTGCTGGTTCCCTGCAGCTTGGAGGCGAGTGATCTCTAAAATCTATAAATTGTTGAGCAGGCCGAGGGGAGGGTAAGGCCCATTTTCAAATACAATGGGAGAAGGATTTGGGTCAGACATGGGAGGAGCATCAATGAGATGCCATTTTAAGCGTATTGGTAAGGGGCTGGTTGTGGCAAGTCATATTGGAAACGGGTACAAAGTGCTATTTTGGTGATATTTGGCACCAGATCATCTTCACAAAATGGTCCTGGGTATCCTGTGACATGTTGGCGGAGTTGTGGATAGGTGGGCACGTATCTTCATATGTTGTGGGACTGTCCTAATATACAGGATTATTGGAGGACAGTAAGGTGGAAAATTCAGAGTCTGATGGGACGAGATATGGTTTGGGGGATGGAAAATGTCATGCGAGGCATGGCGGAGAAGAGTGGACCTAGGATGTAGGTAAATTAGTTAGAGTATGAGTGAGAGTGAAGTGGCCTTACGTTGGAAGGCATCCTGCGCACCAACAGCTGTCTCTTGGAAAGCTTGTATGCATAGTATTTATATTATGGAAAGACTGACAGCCCTTTGGCAAAACAAGCTTGTAAAATTTGAGAATATATGGGCTCCACTTATAAATAAATATGTGCAGTAATTAGCTGGGGTGGTGGTTGGGGGGGGAAGGCTGTCAATGGGCGGTTATTGTTGATTGCTGATGTGTCTTGGAGGGGGGGGCTTGTAAAAATTTCAAAACTTCTTTTCAATAAATATAAAGTTCAAAAATAAAAAAATAAAATGCCCAAACAACAAAAGATAGAAAAAAACAATTTTATTTTGAATTTATTGGAATATGCCAGCTCTAGGAAATGCATTGACCCTAGTTGGTCCGGATTGGGTGGATGGTCATAATTCCCGAATCTTTTCAACTAGATGGCATATGGATTGTTCATCCCAGTTTGTGCTGTATCTAATAGTCTGCCCTTGCTCACTTTACTATGTTGGTCGCACTAAAAGGGCGATCCGGCTCCAGCTTTCTGAACATGCTTCAAGGTTGAGGACCAAGTCTCTCTTGGCTCCCTTAGTGGATCACTATTTATCAAATGGTCATACTTTTGATTCTTTGTGCTGGAGAGTGCTTGATTTTATACCGGCTGATCCGAGAGGAGAAGACAGGGAGCAGAAACTACAGTGGCAAGAACAACGTTGGATCCATTTGTTGGATTCAGTTGCCCCTCGGGGCTTGAACCTTCAAATCGATTGGCATACTATCATTTAGCACCATTTTCAAGCTTTGAAACTCCTGTAGAGGGACTCCCTGTCTGTGGGTGTTTCCTCATTATCCGGGGGTGGAGCATTTTCATTGGTTCTGTATTCCTCAGTCACTATTGACGTCAGACTCCGAAGAGTGAAAGGCAAGACACATCCCTGTTTGATTGCTTGCTGCATGATTGCCAACTGCCGCTTATGGACGGACCTGAAGCAGGGTTTCTTTGAGATTATTATGAACCCGCAACGGGCGCTACGTCGTCTCCTTGGCGCTATTGGCAGCTTTTGAACACATAAGTTAAGTTTTTGAACTTTTAACTTTTCAATATATTAATAAAAGGAGAAGTCACAGTGGTGCTCTGAACGATTACATTGCACTGTGTTGACATACTCCGACAAAAAATTGATTATAATTCTGAGGGGATTTTTTATTATCAGGATTTCATATATTTGGGTCATTTGGTGATTCTGATAGGGTTCTGTTCTTTCTACTTTTGGTACTCTAGGAAATGTGCATCGCTAACATTTTGTGTTTTGTTTAGTACAAGAAGAAATTCATTTGTAGTTTTATTTCTCCAGTGTTGTTATACATTCCAAGTTTGGCTTTTGAGGTTCCCAGTTTAATTATTGTCTTCATATTTCTAAATTGTGATCCCTTGTTCTATGTCTGTTAAAAGACTATGGGGCTTGTTTACAAAGCCGCGGTAGCGGTTCGCGGTCGTTATCGGAGCCGCGGCCCCATGTTTTGCATGTGTAACCGAGCTGCAGTATTCTTTTCATGTAATTTCTATGTGACAGTCCCACTTGTTCTCTTTCCCTAGTAGGAGATGTATTGGTATTCTCTGAGTTGTATTGGTTTAATATTTGCAGTGTTGCCTTTTGATAGTTAGGGTTTGGTGCTTTGTGAGTCCTGGTAGTGCTGTTATGATATGGTGGGTTTGCTATGGATTCTAAATGAAGTGAAATCCAATAAGATCTTCACTTGCAAGCCTATCTCCAAATACTATAGTAATCAATTTATTGTCGGATCACCCACCATGAGAGATTACTCCCTCCTGCAGTGGGTCCTCCATTTTAATCAAAATTTTCATAGAAACTGGAATCCAACTTTTCAACCCAGGATAACTCTCACCTGAATGTTCCCACTAAAATCCCTCAACCAACTCATCACTCTTCCGTTGTTGAGGCAAATCATGAGACCAAAGGACATAAATATCTCACAAACATTCTTGTCTTCATTACACAGAACAGAAGTATTTGTTAAGCAATTCCACTTTATCCTCATCAGCTTCTACATATTCCTCAACGTTGAATCTGACAATACCAGCTTTGCCCTTCCTCTTCTCACTAAAATATCTGAAAAATGTCCTATCCTCCCATTTTATTGCATTGGCTACTTCTTCTTCTTTTTTGTACCTTTGCTTTCCTGACTACTTTGCCAGCCTCTCTACGTTTTTCCAAATATAGATGCCTGTCTTCTTCTCTCTGTGATCTCTTGTATTTCATGAAGGCCTCCCTCTTTTTCTTCACCTTTTCAGCTACTTCTTTCGAAAATCATAGCGGTCTCCCTTTCCTTTTATCTTTATTTACCATTTTAACAAAAAGAATGGTTGCCTTTAAAATATCCCCTTTCAATTTTGCCCACTGTTTTTCTACATCCCCCAGCTGTTCCCATCTCTGAGGTATTGGCCCATCTTGGCAAAGTTAATTTCCTAAAGTCTAAGACCCTCGCTTTTGAATGGAGTTTAGCAGCCCTAGTCCTAATACTGAACCACACCATCTGGTGATCACTGGATGCATAATGATCTCCCACTGTAACATCAGAAACACTTTCACCATTGGTAAGCACCAAGTACAGTATGGCCCCTTCACGTGTGGGTTCTGTTACAGTTGCCTGAATAGTTCTCCCTATAGAGAATCTAGGATCTCCTACTTCTAGATGAAACTGCAGTAGGGATATGCCAATCAACATCTGGTATATTGAAATCCTTTATCAGTAGCACTTCCCCTTTCCTGGCAATGCTGCGTATATCTTCAATTAACTCTCCGTCTACCTCTTCTCCCTGTGAGGGAGGTCTGTATAACACACCAATGCAAATAGATTTCGCTTTCCCTCTTTCTAGTTTAACCCACTCTGCCTCCCCTTTTCCTTTTAAGCCCTGTAGTTCCATAGCTTTAATATTATTTTTTACATATACTGCCACTTCCCCTCCCCATCTTTCTACCCTGTCCTTTCTGAATAAAATATATCATGGCATAGTTACATCCCAGTCATGGCTGTCCGTGAACAATGTCTCTGTTACTGCCACTAAATCCAAGTCAGCCTCTCCCATTAAAGCCTCAACACCTGGGATCTTATTTCCCATGCAATGGCCATTTATACACACAGCTTTCCAAATGTTGACCCTTTTACCCATTTCTATAAAGGTATTTAATGTTTCACTTACCTGGGGGCTTTCTTCACCCATCCTCAATGAATCCTCTGCAATGTGGGTTTCCTTAGGTGGCCCATGTCCCACTCTGGCTCCCTCCATTGGCTCAACCAGCATTCCTCTCACATCCTCCTTTCGCTACCTGGGCGTTCTTCTGGATCCTTCTCTGTCCTTCCAGGAACACATCTCCATGGTTTCCCGTTGTTCTTTCACTGCCTTACGGCGCATTAGGGCCGTCCGATCCATATTGCCCACCGGTTCCCTTATCACTCTTGTCATTGCTCTCGTTACTAGCAGATTGGATTACTGCAACGTTTATTTAGCCAACCTTCCTAAATACAGCCTTCAAAGGCTGCAGCGAATACAGAATACTGCAGCTCGCCCCATCACCTTTTCCAGTAAATTCGATCACATTACGCCTATCCTTATCCGTTTACATTGGCTTCCCCTCCATTATCGCTTTCGTTACAAATTTCTGATTCTACTCCATCGTGCCGTTTACACCAATACTCCTCTCTATCTGGCTGATTGCATCTCTCTACATTCTCCCCATCGACAACTTCGTTCTTTCAACACCAATCGTCTGTCTCTTCCCTCGCCCTCCCGAGCCCGCTTGGAACAGACACGACACTCTGCCTGGTTCTTTCTCGGACCTATGCTATGGAATGCACTACCCACTGATCTTCGGTTAGAGCCATCATACTCCCAGTTCAAGTCTCTGCTTAAGACATATCTATTCCAGAAAGCCTTTGGCCTCCTTCCTGAAGACCCCTCCTGCCTGTCCTATGTCTCTGTCTGATGTGTTATAGATTGTCTTTGTCTGTCGCCCTCTCTGTCTTTATGGTTTATTATGAGTTGGTATCACTGTATGACTTGTTTGCCCTTTCTCTACCTCCTTTCCTATCTGAACTTTGGCGTTCTATTTCCTGGTGTGCAGTGTTTAATCAAATTTTTTATTGTACACCGCTAAATGCTTTTGCCCTAGCGGTATATCAAATATAAATAAAGAAGATAAAGATAAAGATCTAGTTTAAAGCCCTCTTCAGTAGATTAGCCAGTCTGCTACTGAAGACATGTCGACCCTTCTTGGATAGATTGACGCCATCTCTGCTCTGCAACCCGTGGAACAGCATTCCATGGTCTAGGAAACCAAAATGCTCTCTATGACACCATCCACACAGCCATGCATTTATCTCCAGGATGCAAGCTTCTCTGCCTTGGCCTTTACCCTCAACAGGGAGGATTGAAGAGAACATCACCTGTGCCCCTATCTACTCACCCTCTATCCCAGAGCCATGAAGTCACTTTTGATACGCTCAGAAGGATACCTGGCAATATCATTTGTGCTGACATATATGAGCAACATCGGGTAATGTTCAATGGGCTTGATGAGTCCCGGCAAACTCTCTGTAACATCTCAGATTTTGGCACCTGGCAGACAGCATACCTCTCTGGACATCAAGTCTGGTCGGCAGATGTACGCCTCAGTACCCCTCAGAAGAGAGTCACCAACCACAACTACCCTTCCTTCCTTGTGGTCACTGATTCTGCAACTTTGGGGTGGTCAAGCTCTGGTTCTTCCATTTCCTGGGTTGCTTTCATCTCCTCCACTTCCAGGGCTGCATAATGGTTCTTCAATTCAAGAGCTAGAGGAGTTGGATTGGTGATTCTGCAGGCCCTGGTGACTCGTGTCTATCCTTTGTCATTCTGTAGGCTCCCTTCTCCTCTGCTGGAGAGTTTGGATGTTTCAAGAAGCATCTCATCAATGTACTTCTCGCTGTCTTGAATGCTCCTCAGCCTCGCCACCTCTTCCCTGAGCTCCTTCAGTTGTTTCCTGAGAACTTCAGCATGCAGGCATCCTGCATATGAAACCATTCCTTCAACTGGCATTGGGACCTCTGTCTGGACAGAGGCAGAAGCTGTCACGGGGGCAACAGTTTTTGCAGTATGATTTATCCAAGCCATTATTCAGTTGGTGGAGCTTAGGTACTTGTTGAAGCAAAAGAGAGACCTACCAAAGTACCAGCCAGTTTCCCAGCTGTCCTTTCAGAGAAAAATCAGTTAAATCTTTTGTAAGTGTGTTCTAAATCTGCTGTTCCAGGTCCCTGTGTGTAGCTAATTGGGAAGGTGCCCTATAGCAAGACTGCTTACAGGGGGTGGGGGGTAGGGAGGGAACTTACACCTAATGAGGTGTCAGTAGCTTCAAAGAGCTGAGAAAGATTCTAAAAGCAGAGTTTTAAACCTACACCACTAAAGAAAATATTTCTCCTTTTGAACTAAAGCACAAAAAAGAATGTAACTTTGTTTTAAAAATGTACCAAAACCCTTTTAAGAACTCTCAGGCAAGAGCTCATAATTAAAAAGCCACACGCTCTTACCTTTGCTTTAAATGTAGAGCTTCTGTTAGGAATGCTGAAGCATCAAGATTCAAGATATTTTCACCATAAATGCAGTATTGGTTCAAATATATTCACATTCCCACAGTGAAAAATTGGCAATTCAAAAAAATCTAAACAAAACACCAACTGTCAATCGCTGTCAATATATGCCCTTAAGCACATGTTTTTGTGGTATCCATTTAAAAAAAGAAACACTGCTCTAATGAGTGTTTAAAAGATGTTTCACTGCTTTTCTTTATATCCATAAAAAATCTATTTTTGCATTACAGCATTTTCATCATTCATCACATTCATTCACATCATAAAATTAATTTTCTCTGGATTTACCAAGCATTATCCTGTGAATTGTCTGCTTTCAGTGCTACTGCACTGGCATTCTCAATCAACAGTCATGAGTCTTGGTGCCTTCCTGTGTTTAATGAAAATCATTATTCCAGAATGGTGGCTGCACTATGATCGTGGGAAATGCCTGAACTCTTCGGTACTGTAACGGTATGGCTATGTTCATGGATACTGTGTGAGGTCAGCCTGCGGGCCTAATCTTGGCTTTCTGGATCTGCCAGATGGAAGGAGCATATCTGTAAATGCAAAATTCCACTACATTTAATCCAAGATGAGCCCCTACCTCTCTGACTGGTGCCTCTCTTGTGCTAGCTTTGCAGCTTTTGTGGCCTTACTCCCAAAAGTTAATAAAATCTTTATAGTTCAGGTTTGCATCAGTGAAAACATAATATGGCTTTCTTGACTTTCCCTTGCTGGGGCTTTGCCTCCTATACCCCACCCACTCAAGCCAGCTTTAATGGTAATCTGTCCCCTTACTGCCTGCAAACAGAACAATATAATCTTTAAATGCAGTTTTACTCCAAAGGAAGTCTATCGGTCCTCCTCTTTCCCCTCTGCAATTTGTCCATTTGCTATTTACTCAGACCAGCACCATAATTGCTTTGGCCTTGAATTATACACAAATTGAACCCTGTAATCATAATCTGGGGAGGTTCTCCATCATCTTTTTCATAGAAAGAAGCTTGCCTGCTGGGCTTCTGGAGTCTCTCCCTCTCCTCCATTACCTTGTGCCTTTGGACATTCTGCTGTTCCACTACTTGTCCAGTGTCTTTTTATATACTCCTGCAGAAATTCCAGTAGAGGCTTCTGTTTGTGCTGGTGATGTATCACTGTTTGCTGCAAAAAAACTCTGTAAGCTATCCTGCTTCTTCTATAGTTGTAAACGAACACAAAATTTGAACCCCTGTAATTTCAATAAATATTTTTTTGTTGTATCTTTTTGATCCTCCCCCCTTCAGCGTCATCAAACCTTCAGGAGCAAGGCCAATGTGTCCTTCTCTATTTATTCCATGCAATTTCACATTTAAAAAACAAGTACGCCATTTTTAATGTCAACCCGGTGTTCAACCCAGTCTCATGAACCAAAAATGAAGGGGGTCAGTCTTCAGAACAATTTATTTGACAGACAGGCCATCACAAATATTTTCCCTATCTCAACCGGCATGATATCATGTTTTGAACCACCAACAATTTACTAGTTCTGCATCAGGAAAATGAAATAATTATTGGTACTGGGTTCACACTCCAAGCTTTAGTGAATAATGTCCAACTTCATGTAATAAACCCTCTTGTGACTCAACACTTCCATCAAATACTGCTTCCGTATCTTGGTCCAATCCCCAATCATTATACCTTCTTCCTCTGATCTTCACAGAGCAGCTGCTCCAACTCCTCATTTAAACCTCCCGCCCCAAGCCAGTGCCCCAACATGAAAATCCATCTTGTTCTTTAATATTCAAAGAGTTTTATCAAGTTGTATCTCCTCCCAACCAGATGAAAAAAAGTCAACAATGGTGTAGTCTTTTGGGTGATAACATAAATTCCACCTAGAGCTATAGATATGCTTTACGAATATTAGCAATAGATGGAACCACTATAGCACCCATTGCTATACCATATACTTTGCTGATAAAATAATCCCCATACCTAAAATAAGTCTTCTTCAATACCAGCTTCAACATAGACATCACCAAACATTCAGGAATTCTGTTGGATTTTAGTCCTGTAGATCCAAGCTCTGAGTAATCTGTAATGCTTCATCCTGAGCAGTATTTGTGTATAAGGCTGCCACATCTAGAGTGACTATAACACATTCTCCAGTACCCCTTGTACCATACTTAATTTGTTCAACATATGGGTAACCACTCAAGAACATCTTTGGTCTCCATTCCAGGACAACTTCCTTCCTGCAGAAAATGAGGAAAGAGAGAAACAAGTGCAGCCCACACATAGGTTTAATCTTTCTTTTGTCCTTTCCCCTTCTACTTATTCTTTGTCCCTTCTGGAATGGCCTTTTACCATATTCCAAACTTTCCAAGTCTTCAGTTCCTTGTGCTTGACTCTATTGCAGTATCCACCCTTGGTAGCTTATCCTATATAGAGGTTCCTCCAAAATACCTTTACCTGGTGAACCCTGTGTGATCACCTTGCTGAGGGTCTACACATATATGGTTAGTCTCTCTGCATTCATTATCATTGTATTACAGAATACCTCCTTCTAGTGTAACCTGGTACTGTACCTTCCACTTCGAAGGTCTCCTCAGATTTCAAGCCATACTCCCAGGTGTCTTCCAGGTTACACCAGTTCAATGGATATAGGGGTATCCAGTACATACAACAACAATAGCAAAGTAAAAAAAAATGTATATTCTGTATCATCCTGCTAGACCAGTCCAGACAAATGGGTTGTGTTTCCTTACTAGCAGATTGGTAGAGACAAAGACCAATGAAAAGCCCAGGTTTCAATGATATTACTCCCATGTCTCTATCATCCTCAGCCACGAGAGGTTCCTTCAGTATTTCTTTGTCTACAGCAGATGGTAGATGGATTTTCTCCTCTCTGTAGAAAATCTGAAGATTGATGGAATGCTCATGAACAACCAACTCAAGCCCTAAAGGGATGACTCTCTCACTTGAGCGTGATGTGGGAGGCTCCACTAGATTGCAGTCTTTTTGGTAGCCATAGGAGAAGGGAAAATTAGTTCAGCTTCATGCCCTTATCATGATAAGGGCCTGTTGAGCAACCACAAATTGGAAGAATATGGAAGAGTACAGCTGTCTCACAAAACCTCAGTGCCTCTCCTCCTCCTTCCCCAACTGCTCTCTCCTGAAGATTGCAGAAGGCTGTCAGAGGGATCTGCCTGCCAGCCACCTTTCACACAGTGCTGCTGAAATATAAACCCAGCCAGTGAAGCAATTTCAAGGGAGCAAAGCTGAGCCCAGCATGGATCCTATGCCAGGGCTCTCAGGGTGAGTACCAAGGCTTCATCTTGTCATTGTCCTTGTTGGGGGTTCAGTCTCTGAGGGATGCAATTTGGGGTGGACTGCTAGTGACCGTTGGTGCTGGGTGGGGGTTTCCTGCCAGTTTTTGCACGCATTAGTAATGTTTTTACCTATTGTGCACCAGGAGATTGTGCATTATGCACAAGCACTCCAATGCATGTTCCTTCCCTAGTGCCTTTAACACATGTTCTGTAAAAGTGCAGTTAACATGCGCTTATGGGCCAATACAGCTTTAACGTGCGACTGGTGATCCTTATTTTAACTCTTTATGTCTTCTTCCAGGAAGCGTTGCCTCATCTTTAGATTTTGGTCTTTTCCCTTCCTGTATGGCACCTTCTGAGTCACCCCTGGAGGGCATGTTTCCCCCCTCTCAGCCAGAGGACACAGTTAGTCCGCCCTTTCCTGCCTCAGGGCAGGAGGTGCAGGATGGCACTAAGGATAAGGATGTTCAGCTGGCCAGAGGCTCTGATGACCATGCTGTGAGTCACTCTTCATCCTCTAGGGAGTCTATGGTAGCTATGCCCCCTGGTGTTGGGGAGCCTTTTCCGAGAGGAGAACTTTGGGAGTCCAGATTGGCTTCCTTGGAATTCTTTTCCTTTTTGCAACCGGCCTTGTCCTTCTGGTGTGGCAATTCTGACCCTGCAACATCTGAGTGCCCCCGGATGCAGTTTCTTACTGAGCAGACTGGAAGCAGAAGCTCTGCTCGTTTGCCTTTGGTTAAGTGTCCTGACACGGGAGACTCCCTGAAGATGAGAAACAACTGAAAGCTGTCGAGATGCTGACTATGCCTTGGACCCAGATGAATCGCTATTGGGCTTTGATGTGGAGGAGGACCTCCTATCACATTCAGAAGACTATGAAGTGGCCGGCGTGATCTGCCTGTTCCAGAAGGAAGAGTTGGTGGCGTTGATTTCCAGGGTCTCTTCCACCTTGAACTTGTCAGATGCTTCTGGCATGTAACAGGAGCCGAAAGTACACCCGTTTCTTCAAGGGGTACAGAAATTCATTACTGTCTTCCTGTTCCCGGAGGTGATCTAAGATATGATCCTGTCCAAGTGGGACCCACACGACTCCCTGTCTAAAGAGTTAAGAGTTTATAAGAAGATCTACACTCTCCCAGAGGAGGAGTGAGTTGCCAGACTGTCCACCATTCCCATGGAAGGAGATTCGGCCTTAAACGATGTCCTAGACTGCAAGGTTGATTCCTTGCTGAAGAGCCAGTTTGCTATTGTACAGCTGGGGGTATGCACCAGCTTGACTTCTCAAGCCTAGCCTTGCTCCAATGGATTCAGTCTCTTCCGCCTGATGATACTACTTCTCTCCTGGAGTCTGCTATAGCCTTCTTTCTGATGCCATGTATGACATGGTGCCCCTGATGGCCAGGGATGATGTCCTGACTACTGTGTCATGGCACTGGATTTGGCTTCATCACTGGGTGGCGGACACATCCTTCAAAGCCCTGTTCCTTATCGTCCCTCCAGTCCAGTCCCGAACCTCTGGGTAGTGCACCTCCTCCAGCAGCTTGGAGACTGAGTACGTCATATTCTTGAGAATAGCAGTACCAATACCACTGGCTCCTCCCACGAGCTCCCAGTACACTCAGTCTCCAAGCAGCTGGAGGACGTGGTGAGCCCAGGTTCAGGACTCACTGAAGTAACAAATAAGGAATTTTTATTTACTTTTTATTTGGTTTTAATTTGGTTTACTTTTCAATTACAATCCGTTTGATAAAGTTAAAAAAAAAAAGCATCACAGCCAGGACAGCACTTTCAACGGAGGTGCTTCTTTTAGCTCTGTGAGAACCTTTTTTCTGCCTCACAGTAATCTCGGAGATTTGGTGGCTCCTGATCCCATCAGCGGGTGAGGAACCGCCCTCAATTCACTGTACTCAGTTTGTTGGTGCTGCTGCTCCCCCCTCCTTTGCGCCGAAGCCGAAAGCTGGCTGAGCGCGGGAGCTCACACAGACCGTTAAGATCTTGCCCTTCTCCTTCCTGCTTCTACTTGACAATCAGAGGTAGGCCTGCACATTTTATTTATTCTGGTTGTTATTTTACATAGGCAGGAGGGCTGTGAGGATCTCGGTCATGATTTCAGCAGCGGTTTGCCACCTCGTGTTTTTTCTCTGCAGGCCCATGTGAGAGGACAGTTGTGAGTCTGTTTCCTGCGTTTTTTTCCTCTGAGACTCTTTTAGGGCCTCTGTTTTTCGCCATATGTCATTCTGGGTCTCAGTTTCATATTTATTTTTGTAAGGTTTTGGTACTGTGAGCTGCAGTCCTAAAAAAATATATATATATAGGGATTTGTCTTTTAGCATTTCCTGGTTCTATTTTGGGGATTTTTTTCTCTCATACCATCTACGGGCTTATCTAAAGCAGTGTGGCACCGCTATAGTACTTAATCAATGTCTGCCCGCCCACAGTGCTTGGTTTGTGGTACCAGGAGGGGAGCTCTTTCAGATGCAGGAGTGTGTCGCACCTGTGCCTCAGAGGCCGTAGATATGGAGCAAGCGCTTCAGGAGAAAACCAAGAAGCCTGCACCCTCAACACCTCAGGTTCCTCCTGGCACTTCAGAGTCACTCCTTTCCACGGAAACTCCTTCCTCTCCGTGTGAGTCGGGTCCTGCTGTGGCGGGCCCTTTGACTTCCCTCAGTCTGAGAGGGATGACTTTGGGAGGTTTTTCGCCAGAATTTGTGCTTCTACTACACCAGGCTTTTTGTTTATGCCAGCAAAGGGTCGGTACTGGCTCCACTGTGACTGCTACCGTGGTGATAACCACGGGCTCGCAAAAGGAAGAGGTTTTCAGGTCCAGCACCAGTGGAGAAGGCCAGATTGGATAAGAATCATCCACTTTATTCTGATTGGCCATGGTCGGATGACATGGGTCTGAATCCAGAGATGGAGGCCGAGGAATTAGAGGAAGGTGAAATTTTGGAGCCGGAAGATTGGTCACGCATTGTACGCATATTTTGGCGAGAGGAGTTACCCACTCTGATTAAGAAGTCCCTTCAAGCCCTTAATTTACCAACTGGTTGCCAAGTGGAGGAGGACACTCTAGAGCAGGGGTCTCAAACTCCAGTCCTGGAGGGCCGCAAACCAGTTAGGTTTTCAGGGTATCCCTAATGAATATGCATGAGATATATCTGCATGCACTGCCCCCATTGTATGCAAATATATCTCATGCATATTCATTAGGGATACCCTGAAAACCTGACTGGTTTGCGGCCCTCCATGACTGGAGTTTGAGACCCCTGCTCTAGAGGATCCTCTCATCCAGGCAGTGTGGAATTCCCAGGCGGTCTTTCCTGTCCACCGTTAAACAGATGATACAAGATGAGTGGGATTTGCCGGAAGCAGGCCTTAGGGGAGCTTGGGCATTCTCTTATCTTTACCCCCTTTCAGATCAGGAGTGGGAGTTGTTTCGTTCTCCTCGCGTGGACGCAGCGGTATCAGCTGTAACAAAGAAGACTACCATTCCAGTAGAGGGCAGTGCTGCCCTAAAGGATGGTCAGGACAGAAAATTGGATACGCTGTTGAAACAGGCGTTTGATGTTAATGCCTTGTTATTGCAGGCTTCTATTTGTGGGGTCTGGGTAGCCAGAGCCTGTCTTTGATGGTCCCAATGCCCTCAAAAGCCGGAGAGTGCGTCTCTTGAGCATGCGGCTGAGTTTGGTAAGCTGGAATCGGGAGCCGCTTACTTGGCAGATGTTCACTATAATCTCAGTCGCAGTCTTGCTTGGAGTATGACTTCAATGGTGGCTGCTCGTCACTACCTATGGCTGCATAATTGGGAAGCAGATTCTTTATCTAAGTCCTGTCTTAGTAAGCTTCCCTTCAAGGGGAAGCTTCTCTTCGGGGAGGGCCTAGATAAGTTAGTCAAAGACTTGGGAGAATCCAAGGGAGGATGCCTGTCGGAAGATAAGCCTAAACAGGTGCGTACCTCTGCACTGCCTCGTGGACAGGTACAGGATTTTCAACGTTTTCGTACCTCCTGCCTGTCGGGGTTTCAGAGGGGAAGATTCTCTTCCCGGGGTCAAGCATTCAGAGGTTTCCGAGGTGCAGGCAGAGGTTTCTCTACTCCCTCAACGTCTGGTTTTAAAAAGGCACAATGAAGAGCGGAGGGCCCAGGCAGGGGAGCAGCCCTTGGGAGGTCGACTATGGGATTTCTACCCTGCTTGGACCCGAATAACCTGCGACCAATGGGTGCTGGAGATCATTTGTGAAGGTTATTCCCTCGAGCTTGCACGACCCATAACCAACTTTTTTATCCAGTCTCCCTTTGGAGCATTGGACAAGGCCCTGGCGGTAAAGGACACTCTGACAAGACTTCTGTAGTTGAGAGCAGTAGTTCCGGTACCCAGAAACCAATTCGGATGCGGTCGATACTCAATTTATTTTGTAGTGCCAAAAAAGGACGGTTCCTGGCATCCGATTTTGGACCTTAAGGGAGTAAACCGTTGTCTGCGAGTACCACATTTTCGCATGGAAACCTTGCGGTCCGTAATAGTCACGGTGAGAAAAGGGGAGTTCTTAATGTCCATAGATCTCACGGAAGAATATCTATATATCCCTATCAGGGCCGACCAGCAATACCTGCGGTTTGCGTTACCGATGGGGCACTTTCAGTTTCAAACATTGCCGTTCGGTTTAGCCATGGCACCTCGGACTTTCACCAAGGTCATGGTGGTCATAGCTGCGGCACTACGAAAGGAAGGGGTCCTAGTTCATCCTTATCTGGACGACTGGCTGATCAGAGCAAAATCCAGGGAAGAGAGCATACGAGCGTGGTACAGCTTCTGGAAAGTCTCGGCTGGCTAGTCAGTCGGACCAAGAGTCGATTAATTCCTTCCCAGAGTTTAGAGTACTTAGGAGTCCGCTGCGATATGCATGCAGGGGCAGTGTTTCTGCCGGAGCACCGGGTATAGAGTTTACAACTCCTGGTGGTGGTGGTGCCTTGAGCGAGGGCACATATGCGTCCCTTACAGAGAGCTCTACTTCGTCGATGGTCGCATCAGACAGACTCCCTGACCCAGCGTCCACGGGAAGTCAAGGCAGCTCTTTTTTATAAGAACATAAGATATGCCATACTGGGTCAGACCAAGGTCCATCAAGCCCAGTATCCTGTTTCCAACAGTGGCCAATCTAGGTCATATATACCTAGCAGTTTCCCCAAAAGACACAGGTTCCGCAGTGCTTGTACTGGGTCAAGCATTGATATCCTGGGTCCCTTCTTAATAATGGTTTATGGACCTTTCCTCCAGGAACTTGTCCAAACCTTTTTTAAACCCAGCTACACTAACACCTTTACTACATCTTCCGGTAACAAATTCCAGAGTTTGATTACACGTTGAGTGAAAAAATATTTTCTTTTATTAGTCTTAAATAGTTTACCCTATAGCTTCATTGCATGTCCCCTAGTCTTTCTAGAAATAGAAACATGATGACAGAAAAAGACCACATGGCCTATCTAGTCTGTCCTTCCATATCAACAACTACAATAGTCCTCTTTTACCTTTAGAGATCCTCTGTGTTTGTCCCATGCTTTTTTTAATTCAGTTACTGTCCTCATCTCTACCACCTCCATTGGGAGACTATTCCATGGATCCACTACTCTCTCCATAAAGAAATATTTCCGCATATCACTCCTGAATCTATCTCCCTTCACCTCCTCCCATGTCCCCTCGTAGCAGAACTTGCTTTCAATTGAAAGAGGCTCTCTCCCTGAACATTTATGCCACGGAGGTATTTAAACATCTCAATCATATCACCTCTATCCCGCCTTTCCTCTAAGGTGTACATATTAGGATCCCTATGGTGCTTTATAATGAAGACCACTAATCATTTTAGTAGCCACCCTCTGCACCGACTCCATCCTGTCCACATCCTTTTGAAGGTGCGGTCTCCAGAATTGCACACTATAATCCAAATATTCTGATAACGTAAACAATCAATCTACGTTTACCCTTTCCACTCCATTCATTAATTTATAGACTTCTATCATATCTCCCCTCAGCCGTCTCTTTTCCAGGTTAAAGAGCCCTAACCTTTTTAGCCTTTCTTCATAGGAATATCCTTCCATCCCCTTTACCATTTTGGTGGCTCTTCTCTGAACCTTTTCTAATAACGCTATATCCTTTTTAAGACACGGTGACCAGAATTGCACACAATATTCAAGGTGCGGTCTCACCATGGAACGATATATAGGCATTATAATATCTTTTGTTTTATTTTCCATTCCTTTCCTTATGATACCTAGCATTCTATTTGCTCTCTTGGCTGCCGCTGCACACTGGGCCGAGGGTTTGAACATGCTATCCACAATGACGCCTAAATCTTTTTCCTGGGTGGTGGTTCCTAATGTGGAACCTTGCATCGTGTAACCATAGTTTGGGTTGTTCTTCCCTAGGTGCATAACTTTGCACTTGTCCACATTAAATTTCATCTGCCATTTTGATGCCCAGTCTTCCAATTTATCAAGTTCCTCTTGCAATTTTCCACAATCCTCTTGGGTTTTAACAACTTTAAATAGTTTTGTGTCATCTGCAAATTTGATAACCTCACTCGTTATTCCACTTTCCAGGTCATTTATGAATATGTCAAAAAGCAGCGGACCCAGCACAGATCCCTGGGGTACACCACTATTCACCTTTCTCCATTGGGAAAATTGGCCATTTAGCCCAACTCTCTGCTTTCTATCTTTTAACCAGTTCTTGATCCACAGTAGTACACTGCCTCCTATCCCATGACTCTTTAGTTTTGCCAAAAGTCTCTGATGAGGGACCTTGTCAAAGGCTTTCTGAAAGTCCAGATACACTATATCAACCGACTCACCTTTGTCCACCTGTTTATTCACACTTTCAAAAAAATATGACAGATTAGTACGACAAGATCTTCCTTGTCTAAAGCCATGTTGGCTGTCTCCCATTGGGCCATGACTATCTACATGCTGAGTAATTTTATTCTTTATGATGGTTTCTACCATTTTTCCTGGTACTGACGTGAGGCTCACCGGTCTGTAGTTTCCCGGATCACCCCTGGAACCCTTTTTAAAAATTGGAGTTACATTGGCGATCCTCCAATCTTCAGGTCTCATGGCGATACCATTTCCATACAAATTATGGTATCTCAACAACACACCAAGTATGATACTCAAACCCTTAGTGGTGGTTATATTTCTGCGAAACTACTGTTATTATGACTCCATGTAATAAAGTTTGTAAATAGTTTCCCCTGTTATCCAAGTTTTTGCGCCTTGTTACCT
This sequence comes from Ichthyophis bannanicus, assembly GCA_033557465.1. Lineage (NCBI taxonomy): Eukaryota > Metazoa > Chordata > Amphibia > Gymnophiona > Ichthyophiidae > Ichthyophis > Ichthyophis bannanicus. The sequence goes on along the minus strand of CM066031.1, from coordinate 347,952,951 downwards.
GTAAAACTCATATGCGTTCAACTGTACTGAGCATTTTTGTTACATGTAAATCGCGCTGATGCTGAATAGTGCGGTATATAAGAGACTATAAATAAATAAATAAATAAATATTAGAAATTATTTTAATGATAGTTCACAGATTACTAATAGCAGGTCTGCAATCTCATATTTCAGTTCTTTCAACACTCTTGGATGTATACCATCCGGCCCAGGTGATTTGCTATTGGTGGCTCCAACAAAAGAATCTGACTGCGGGCATGCCTCTCGAGCATCCGGACTGGATTCCAGTCCTAACCGACACCAGTCTGTCGGGTGGGGGGGGGCTCACTGCAGGGGTCTCTATGCTCAGGGAACTTGGAGCCGTACAAGAGTCCACTTGGTCAATCAACAGATTGGAGTTGAGAGCGGTATTCCTGGTGCTCAGAGCCTTCGAGAAGATTCTCCTTACCCGATCTGTGAGAGTCTTATTGGACAACGCGACTGCAGTGGCGTATCTCAATCGACAAGGCGGCACAGGCTCGAAGACCTATCAGAGAAGTTCTTTCTCTGGGTAGAGCTTCGACTCCAGGCGTTGTCGGCAGCACATATCGCGGGAGTAGACAACGTGGCAGTAGACTACCTCAGTCGAGTTCGCGTGGATCCAGGGGAGTGGGTTCTCCATCCAGACATCTACGCTCAGATTGTCCACAGATGGGGAGTGCCGCTGATGGATCTGATGGCAACCTTCAAATCCGCCAAGACCAGTCGTTTCTACAGCAGGCGACGGGAAAGAATGTCGGAGGGCATCGACGCCCTGTTGCAGCACTGTCCGATGGAGGGAATTCTCTATGTGTTTCCACCATGGGCCTTTATAGGCCATGTGGTTCAGCGGATCGAGGCACATCACAGATATGTTATTCTAATAGCTCCGTATTGGCCAAGACATCCTTGGTACGTGGACCTGATACGAATTCTGGTGGATCGGCCATGTTGTCTACCGCAGCGCAGCGACCTTCTGTTGCAGGGTCCTCTGCGTATTCCTCAGGTGAGTCAGTTCTCGCTTATGGCTTGGCTCTTGAAAGGGCAAGGTTGAGACGGAAAGGTTATTTGGCGCCCGTCATTTCAACCTTGTTAAATGCCCGAAAGAGGTCTATTTCGCTGGCCTACATCCGCGTTTGGCGTGTGTTTGAATCGTGGTGTTCGGTTAGACGACTGCAACTATCTTTAGCGACGGTTCCTGACATCTTGGCCTTTTTGCAGGACGGCTTTGATAAGGGATTAGCGTCCAGTTCATTACGGGTGCAGCTCACGGCAGTTGCTTGTTTTCACGGTAAGGTCAATAAAGAGCCATTGGGCTCTCATCCAGATGTGTTATGTTTTCTTTGAGCGGTAAATCACATGCGACCGCCTCGTCAGGCCCTAGTCCCTTTGTGGGATCTCAATTTAGTTCTGAGAGCTTTAACTAAAGAGCCGTTCGAGCCCTTGAGTCGGGCTTCATTGAAGAACTTAACTTTAAAAACAGTTTTTCTGGTAGCAATTTGTTCAGCACAAAGGATTTCAGAGTTGCAAGCCTTGTCTTGTCAGGAGCCGTTTCTTTCCTTCTCTCGGGAGAAGGTGGTTCTTCACCTGGTTCCCTCTTTCCTTCCAAAGGTGGTTTCGGCGTTTCATGTGAATCAGCCGGTTTCTCTCCCGGTCTTAGATGGTTCAGATGGGTCTACACTTGGGCATGACCTGCATCGGTTGGACGTCAAGCGGGCCCTCAAGTGTTATCTGAAGAATTCCGAAAGTTTTCACAAATCCAATCGTTTGTTTGTCCTTTTTGGTGGTCCACGCAAGGGCAAAGCGGCAGCTAAGGCCACCATATCCAGGTGGATTCGGGAAGCGATCGCTTTGGCTTATATTTTGCATGGGCGTGAGGTACCTTTAGGGCTCCGGGCTCATTCCACTAGAGCCCAAGCGGCTTCTTGGGCCTAGTATAGTTTAGTTCCCCCAGTGGAAATCTGTCGGACGACTACTTAGTCTTTATTACATACTTTCAGCAGACACTATCGCCTGGATGTCCAGGCGGCAGGGGAAGCCCGTTTTGGTTCGGCGGTTTTGCATGCCGGATTGGCGGGTCCCTCCCATTAAGTAACTGCTCTGTTACATCCCGGAGGTTCGGGACTGGACTGGAGGGATGATAAAGAAAGTGAAATTAGACTTACCTGCTAATTGTTGTTCCTTGAGAAACTCCAGTCCAGTCCCGTATCCCACCCGAGATTTTCTAAGATGCTGCAGTACTTTTGTTCGGTTTTCACTCCACTATGAATGGAGCTACTATTTTGTAGTTTATACATTGAAAACTTTTGCGGGAACTGTCATCATTAGGGAATCCTCTAGAAGGCTTCTTTCTCTCTTTTTTCTTACTCTTCCCTCTCTGGAAAGTTAAAGAAGTACCTCCTGTAAGAGTGGGACACGTATTATCTAGTTAATCATTTTTTCCTTGTTGGAAATATTTTTACTTATTTGTTGCTCCTCTGAGTTTGCAAGGGCAGATACTCCATCTACTTTATGATGCCAAAGAAGGACGGTTCTTTCCTGGACCTCAAAGGAGTCAATGAGCACTTGTGCATCCTGTGCTTTTGGATGGAAACCTTGCACTCCGTGATTCAAACTGTATGCTAAGGAGAGTTCTTGACTTCTCTGCATCTGGCCAAGGCAGATTTTTATATCCCAATCTGGGCAGATCAGCAGAAGTATCTGTGTTTTGCCATGTTTGGCTCTCACTATCAGTTCTCCATCCTTGTTTCGGGCTCTCCACTGCCCCAAGGATATTCTCCAAGGTCATGGTGGTGGCAGCCGCGGCACCAAGGGATCTGTGTCCATCCCTATGTGGAAAACTGGCTCATCCAGGCCCATTCTCTGTCAGAAGCATCTCGGGTGATATTCCGAGTGGTATCCTTGTAACTCTCGACTAGGTTATCAATCAGGAAAAGAGCCAGCTTTTAACTTCCCAGTCCTTGGAGTTTCTGGGAGCGTGTTTCAGCACTCAAGTGGAAGAGTTTTCTTGCCAGAGAATAAAGTCTGCAGACTGTTAAATTACCTGGTGATGTTCTATGCGCAGCATGCCCCCAGAGGCTGGGATTATCTTCAGCTCCTCAGCTTGATGGCAGGGACCATAGATTTAGTCCCATGGCTGTGTGCTCACATTCGGTCCCTCTAGTGGTCCTTGTTGACTCAGTGGTCCCCAAGTTCTCAGACTTCAAGCACAGGTTCCTGCTCCTGTTGATGGTGAAGACAGGAAATGGAAAAAAAGAGCCAAATGATGAAAACTGGAAACAGCACAAGCACTGGCAAGTTAAATGCAAGGCATTGATAAGGCAGGCAAAGAGAGAATTTGAGCAGAAACTTGCCATGGAAGCAAAAACGCATAATAAAGACTTTTTCAAGTACATTCGTAGCAAAAAGCCTGTGAGAGAGTTGGACCATTAGATGACAGAGGGGTAAAAGGGCCAGTAAGAGGGGACAAGGCTATAGTGGAGAGACTGAATGAATTCTTTGCTTTCGGTCTTTACTGAGGAAGATGTAGGGTAACCTGTACAGTGCTGCGTGTGTGGTGCTATATAAGTGTTTAATAGTAGTAACAGTAGATGTTCCCATGACTGAAGTGGTATTTAAAGGTGATACTGCAGAAGAATTGAAAGAAATATCGCTACACCAGGAAGATGTATTACAACTATTTGATAAACCGAAGAGTAGCAAATCACCTGGACCGGATGGTATACATCCAAGGGTGTTGAAAGAACTGAAATAGGAGATTGCAGACCTGCTATTAGTAATCTGTGAACTATCATTAAAATCATCTGTAATACCTGAATATTGGAGGATCGCCAATGTAATGCCAATTTTTAAAAAGAGTTCCAGGGGTGATCCGGGAAACTACAGACCGGTGAGCCTGATGTCAGTACAGGGAAAAATGGTAGAAACCATCCTAAAGAACAAAATTACTCAGCATGTAGATAGTCATGGCTTAATGGGAGACAGCCAACATGGCTTTAGGTAAGGAAGATCTTGTTTTACTAATCTGTTATGGTTTTTTGAAGGTGTAAATAAACAGGTAGACAAAGGTGAGTCGGTTGATATAGTGTATCTGGACTTTCAGAAAGCCTGACGGTCCCTCATCAGAGACCTTTGGCAAAAGTAAAAAGTCATGGAGGTGATGTACTATTGTGGATCAGGAACTGGTTAAAAGATAGAAAGCAGATGATAGGGCTAAATGGCCAATTTTCCCAATGAAATAAGGTGAATAGTGGAGTACCATAGGGATCTTTGCTGGGTGCGCTGCTTTTTGACATATTCATAAATGACCTGGAAAAGGGAATAACGAGTGAAGTTATCAAATTTGCAGATGGCACAAAACTATTTAAAGTTGTTAAACCCAAGAGGATTGTGGAAAATTGCAAGAGGATCTTGATAAATTGGATGACTGGGCATCCAAATTGCAGATGAAATTTAATGTGGACAAGTGCAAAGTTATGCACCTAGGAAAGAACAATCCAAACTATGGTTACACGATGCAAGGAACCACATTGGGAACCACCACCCAGGAAAAATATTTAGGCTCCATTGTGGATAACATGTTAAAACCCTCCGCCCAGTGTGCAGCGGCGGCCAAGAGAGCAAATAGAATGCTAGGTATCATAAGGAAAGGAATGGAAAATAAAACAAAGGATATTATAATGTCTCTGTATCATTCCATGGTGCGATTGCACCTTGAATATTGTGTGCAATTCTGGTCGCTGTATCTTAAAGAGGATATAGCGTTATTAGAAAAGGTACAGAGAAGAGACACCAAAATGGTAAAGGGGATGGAAGGATACTCCTATGAAGAGAGGCTAAAAACATTAGGGCTGTTCAACCTGGAACAGAGATGGCTGAGGGGAGCTATGATAGAGGTGTATAAATTAATGAATGGAGTGGAACAGGTAAATGTAGGTCGATTGTTTATGTCATCAGAGTATAAAAGGACTAGGGGACATGCAATGAAGCTACAGGGTAACCTATTTATTTATTTATTTAGCTGTATTTATATCCCGCTTTTCACCGGGTCAAAGTGGCGTTACATAAAAAAGGGGGGGGGGAATTAACGTGTAGGGGTGGGGACGTCACCGGGGAGGCTACATTGATGATTTCAACATAAGACATAGGACAGACTTTGGACTTGGACAGATTTTGGACATGGTTGGGTTAGTATAGTTTGAGTTGGGTGGTCATGGTGGGTGAGATCAGAGGTTATTTCGCTTTTTGGTGGGAGTCATGTTGAGGTATTCCTGAAACAGGATGGTTTTCAGCTGTTTTCTAAAAGATAGTAAATCGGTGTTATTTCGGAGACAGCTCGGTAGAGAGTTCCATAAGGATGGAGCATACAGTTCAAAGGCTCGATTGCAGGTCCGTTGCGAGCATTTGGTTCTTTTGTGAGGGCTGGTGAGGGAGTTGCTGGAGGCTTGTCTGGTAGTTCTGCCGTGAGCTGGTCGAGACAGTAGGGTGTGAAGTTGGGAGTTTCGCGTTTGATGTATGGCTTTGTGAGTGAGTAGGATGGCTTTGTATTTAGTCCTTGCTTCGAGGGGGAGTATGTGTAGGTCTTTCAAAATCGGGGTGATGTGGTCGGTCTTCTTTGCTCCCTGAATAATTCTCGCCGTGGTGTTCAATGCTGTTCGGAGGGGGTTCTTCTGTGTGGCTGGAAGTCCATGGTATAATATATTACAATAATCCAGATGTGGGAGCGTCATGGCTTGCATTACAGTTCGGAAGTCTTGATGTTCAAGAAGGGGTCTGAGACGTTGGACTGTCCTTGCTTTGTGGAATATAGTTCCAGAGGTTTTGGTGATTTGTTGCTTTAAGGTGAGTGCTTGGTCGATGATAATGCCCAGGTACCTTATTTGTGGTTGTATTTGAATGTTTGTGGTGCCTATGTTGAGGTGTGTAGGTGGTGTAAAGTCTGGGTCTTTTGTGACTATGAGGGCTTCTGTCTTCTTTATGTTGATGGAGAGGTTGTTTGCTTGTAACCAGTTGGACACCTCTGTGAAGCATGTTGATAGGTGGGTGTTTGTTGGGTTCGTGGTTGTAATGGGGGCATAGAGCATGATATCATCTGCGTAAATGTGAAAGCTGATGTTGTGAGTGCGTATGACTGAGCAGAGTGGTTGGAGGTAAATGTTGAAAAGCATGGCTGATAGTGTGGATCCTTGGGGGACTCCTTGGTGTTGTTGGAACGGGGGGGATGTCGAGTTGCTGGTGCGGATTAGTTGCTTTCTGTTAGTTAGATATGATTGGAACCATTGTAGTACAGTGTCTTTGATCCCAATTGTCCGTAGTCTGTGTATGAGGATGCTGTGGGAGATGGTGTCAAAAGCTGCAGATATGTCAAGGAAGATCATGGCATATCCAGAGTGTTTTTCTTGCGTTCCTATGAGGAGAGTGTTCATCAGTGTGGTCATGAGGGTCTCGACTCCATGTAGAGGGCGGAATCCATGTTGTTGTGGATCGAGTATGTTGTTGAGATCAAGGTGTTCCTGTAGTTGCTGCTGGACGATCTTCTTGATTATCTTGGCAGTGAAGGGTAGGCTTGCTATGGGTCTGTAAGATGCTGGGTCTAGTGGGTCCAGGTTTTGTTTTTTTAATGATGGTCGGATGATTGTGGTTTTGAGGGCATCTGGCATGTGTCCTTGGGAGAAGGATTCCTTGACAATATGGGCTAGTGGTATGCTCAGTTTGTTTCGAGTTTTCTTTATCCAGTCGGTGGGGCACGGGTCTAGCGGAGAGGTGGTGGTGTTGAGGCATGCAATGGTGGTTGATATTTCATCTGGTGAGATTTCTTTGACTGTGGTCCAGTCATTGTGTAGGTTAGGATGGAGGTCTTTTGTGGTTGTCTCACTGTTCAGCTGTGAGTTCTGTTGAGAGTTCAGTGGAGGTTGTAGTTGTTTGTATTGTCGGGCTAGTAGTTCTGGTGGGATCTTCAGTAGTTGGTCCGAGTTCTGGGGTGTTTTTGTCAGTTGTTTGACAATCCGAAAAAGTTCACGTGGTTTGTTTATGGAGGTGTTTATGATTTTCATGTGGTAAATTTTCTTTGCTTTGTCGGTCTCCTGGTGATACGTATTGAGTTCATTTAAATATTTTGTTTTGTCGTTTTCGTCTTTGGTTTTTCTCCATTTTCTTTCAGTTCTTCTGAGTTTTGTTTTTAGTTTCCGAAGACTGGGGGTGAACCATCTGGCTTTTGTGGAAGGGGGTCTGATGGGGGCTTTGTTCGCTGATGCTTCGGATGCTGCGGATATCGTGGTATTCCAATTGTGTATTAGCTCGTTGATGTTACTGGGATTTGCTTGTAGATTGGGTAGCGTTTGTGCTATGAAGTCCTCTTTGTTAAATGTTTTAAATCTTCGTTATGTGGCTACCGTCGTCTATTTAAGACTAATAAGAGAAAATATTTTTTCACTCAACGTGCAATCAAACTCTGAATTTGTTACTGAAGGATGTAGTAAAAGCTGTTAGTGTAGCTGGGTTTAAAAAAGGTTTGGACAAGTTCCTGGAGGAAAGGTTGTGATAAGGAAGCTTATCATAGCTCAGGAAGGAGCTATAGAAAAGGTGAAGTAACTCTGAACAAGCAACCTGTCAGTTCTGGTAGAAATAAGAAAACAGAATTTTCCCATAAAAGACTACCAGTCCCAGAATGCACCAGGTTTCCAACAGCCATTAGAGGAGCTGAAGTGGGGAGACGTGTGTTCAATCAGAAGGGCTATGAGGTAATCCCTAAGCACTCATCTCAAAGGGCAGGGCCTGATTCAGCACAACTGCGCTGTGTAAGGGAGGAGCACTCATCTAAGCAGAATAAAGGTAGAGTTTATTCTACAGAGAAGCAGCTTGAGCTTGATCATCTTCATCATCAAGAGGATCATCAGAAGCAGAAGCCAAACCGGACGGACAGAGAGGGAAAGAAACCCTTTGGAAGAAAGAGGAGAAAAGCCTTTGAGAGGTCTAGAAGAGTCCAGAGCAGTACGTATACTGGAAGGCATTCCAAGGGCCAGCATACACCATTGGACTGGGGAAAGCCAGAGGAATGGTGCTGCAGAGCTAGGAATCTCCAGACGGTACCTGTGAGAGAGACGGCTGCACGTGGAAGGGACCCTAAGACCCGTGCCAGAAGGTATGTGAAGAGAGATCCAGTGTCCAGGGATCTGGATTGGAAGGCTGGACATAAGAACTGGACTACATACTGGCCAGGCTATATAGAGAGGAACTCTAACAGCAATGGAAGCTCAGATATGAACACTGATCTATGCCCTAGCTATAACCTTGAAAGACAGCAGGGAAACAAGTATTCTCCTGAAAGTGCTCCATTGGGAGATTCATCTATGCCAATCCATGACATTGAACCCATGCTTGTTGAAGAAGAGGGGGTGATAGCAGATGAAGAATCTGTTTACATGGACTGCTCTCTGTCTAAACTCCTTTGGTGATTTTCTGTTATAAAGTACAGCAACCATCACAAAGAAATATAAACTTGTTCTTTAATCTACTCAGAAAAGCTCCTGTTTAGGATTTCTAGCCACGCAGTAGAAAGCAAGCCAGCTAAGGGGTTTCAGCTGGATATCTGCTAGCAATTGAGCCTTACCTAATTGCTTGTGAGCGCTGAGAGAATCACTTCTGAATCTATGTGGGAAGATATAAGAAGTTTACCTGAAAAGAACAGTTTTTTCTTTCTTTGTGGATTCTGTTTGTTGTTTGATACATTGCTAAGAGAATATTAGCTAAAGCCTACAGAAAAGACCAGTTTGTTACCAACCAGGTCTTATTTCTTTTGCTTTGATTACCTGACAAGTTCAAATGTTGTTTTCCTGATTTTGTTTTCCAAGTTTAAACACTGAAAGCAAGTAACCTGATTTATGTGCTACCAAGCATATCTGTGTTGGGAGAAATAACCCCATAAATAAATATCTTATTGGCTTTACCCAAAAGCACAACTAATTATTGTGAGCAGCTGTGTCTGGTGTGAATGAACTGCATTGCCCACAATCCCTTGCAAATCATATAGATATATGCACTTGCCAAGACTGTGAAGATTCTCACCCAGGCAGCCGTCTGACAAGGTCCATAAACCATTATTAAAAGGGACCCGGGATATCACTGCTTGACCCAATACAAGCATTGAGGAACCTGTGTCTTTTGGGGAAACTGCTAGGTACTTATGACCTAGATTGGCTACTGTTGGAAACAGGATACTGGACTTGATGGACCTTGGTCTGACCCAGTATGGCATATCTTATGTTCTTAAGTCCAGCCTGCAGTGGTGACAACAGCCCTGTCATCTGAGGAAGAGCATTCCACTGGACGATTTCTCCTGGATCCTGCTGATGACGGATGCCAATCTCTCGGGCTGGGGAGCCCATTGCCGAGACCATATGACCCAGGACAGACTGCCTGTGAAGAGAACAGAAATTCACAGAAACTTACAAACTAAGAATTTTCAACTGATTTTTGATTAGATACTTAATTATTTTGACATAATAGCTGAACTTCTGCCTTCATTCTTCTCCTCTCTCTCTGATGGAGTCCCATCCTCCTACATAGCCACCTTTTAAATGGTAGTTTTATACCACAATTACTCCCAGATTCTCCCTGATCCCCTCAATCCTCCTCCTACCTTCCCTCCTTCAGTTATTTCTTTCCTCTGCTCTCCTCTCCATCTCTTTCTTATGGCTCTACATCACTTTTTCTTCCTACTATTGACACTCCCTAATCTTCTCCCCTCATACCTTCAACTTCAACTCCTACTCCTTATCATCCCCTCTTTACCACCCTCTTTTCTTCCCCCCCATCTTGTCATCCACCCTTTCATCAGCCCTTGAGCTTCACCTTTTCCTTCCTCTCATTCATCCCGCTCCTCTCTCTCTGAAAGAACCTCTCCCTCGTTTCCACCATGCCGTCTCCTCTCTACCCCACATTCTTCTGCTCTTTCTCCTCCTTTTATCTGGAGATATTAATCCCAACCCCGGCCCTGTAGATTTTTTTCTCACTCCCAAGACAGTTCCTCATGCAACCGCTCCAATCTCATTCATATCCCTCTCCTTTTCCCCTCCTTTCTCCCTTTCTTATGTGCATTATGCATTTACTCATGATCTCTTTATTTCTAATGCTCCCCATCTTCTGGTTTTAGCTGAGATCTGGCTCCTCTCTGATGACTCAACTTCAGTCACTGCCCTCTGTCACAGTGGCTACCATTTCTCCCACACACCTCGCCCCGCTGGCCTTGGTGATTGTGTTGGGTTTCTAGTCTGCCAATTTCAACCCCCCCTTCTGCCTCAGTCCCTCTCCTTCCCCTACTTTGACGTCCACTCCATCTGCCTTTTTAAACCATTACCTCTCTGGATGGCTGCTGTTTATCGATCCCCAGACAGGTCCACCTCTACCTTTCTCACTGACTTTAACTTATGGTTTTCTTTCTTTTTGGATTCAGGGGGTTCGAGGTCTGTGTCCTCCCCTTTGGTCCGTGATTCCTTCCAGGGATCTGTCTCTGGTGCTCAGGGCCCTGATGGTGGCCCTCTGAACTATTGAAGCATGTTTCCTTGAAGGATTTGACGCTCAAGACTGTCTTCTTGGTTGTGATTTGTTATGCAAGGCAGATCTCCAAGCTGCAGGCTCTGTCTTGTCGAGGTCCTTATCTGTCTTTTTCAACTGAGGCTATTTTCATTCGGTCTGTGCCTTCCTTCTTGCCTAAAGTGCTGTCTCCTTTTCACGTGAACTAGGTGGTTTGCCTGCCCTCTCTCTCTAAGGAGCAGCGTCAGGGGAAGGATAAACATCTTCACCTTGTGGATGTTTGGAGGGTGCTGCTCCAGTACTTGGAGGTTGCAAATTCCTTTCGTAAGTCTGACCATCTTTTTGTGTTGTTTGATGGCCCGCACAAGGGTGAGGTAGTGCCCAAGTCAACTTTGGGGTGCTTGATTAAGGAGGCTATTGCCTCTGAATATCTGTTACAGAACCGGCTTGTTCCGGAGGGTTTGCACGCCCATTCTACCCGAGCACAAGTGTCCTCATGAGCGGAGCAGAGCTCATGGCCCCTGCAGACATTTGTCGGGCAGCAGCATGGGCATCACGTTCCACTTTTGTCAAGCATTACCGCTTGGATGTCTAAGTTCGGGCAGAAGCGGCCTTCAGATCAAGAATTTTGCGAGCAGCTGTGTCTTCTTCTCACCCAGTGGTGCTGTAGTTTTGGTATATCCTACTTGTCTGGACTGGTCTAGCAGGACGATATGGAAGGTGATATTTTACTTACCAGATAATGTCCTTTCCTTGAGTCCTGCTAGACCAGTCCAGAGCCTTCCCCTGAAACTGTATTACTCTGTTCTTTCTGCTGTTGTACCCTTGGGTCCACTGTGATTTTACAATAGGTTCTCCGGGAACAAGCAGGAAGCCAGTCCTCACATATGGGTGACGTTGGCATTGACAGAGTCCTCACAGAAGCATCTCCCCAGCTTTCAAATAAAGCCTTTGGGAGGTGCCACCAGAGAACCAAGTATAAAATCATGGCACATGCATGGTACTCTTCCCGCCCAAGAGTGCCATCTTCCTCAGTCTCCCTTTTTCCGCAGAGTCCTTCAGACGTCTGTTTTCCCCCAGAAAAAGTTGTTTTTTCTCAACCTGAGTTTTTAACTCTCTCCAGTTGTGCACCAGTACTCTTCCCGCCACCCGAATCCGCTGCCCCAGCATCATGTTTCTGGTCCCTTCATTTTTCTCTTCCTTCCTATTGGCGTGTTTGTGCCCTTTTTCCCCAACTGGCATCACCGCGGGTCTTTGACCTTGCTGGGGTACATTTTCCCCATGGCTACCAGTGGTTTTAAGAAATGTGATTGTTGTGCCAAGATAATGTCCCTCACTGACACACATGACTGCTGCCTACACTGCCTAGGGCTGGACCACAAACCCACGGCTTGCAATCTCTGTAAAAGATGTTCACCAAGGCCCTCAAGAGCCATCAGCAGCAGCACAACAAATTCTTCCCAGAGTCCCCGGCTCCGAAGGCTAAGGCCCCCTCTGAAGCTGCGGAATCCCGCAATGTCCCCGTAGGCACCATTCGATGCCATGGCTCTTCAGAAAGGGGATCTCCCTTGAAGGAACACAAGAAGAAGAAGAAACCCTCGAGGCCAGCATCTCTGGATAGCTCTGATGGGTCTGGCAAGCTCCGGACCAGGTCCCACATTCCTTGATGGCTGTCAGAGGGATTGGAGCGGAGCGGTCTACCAAGATCGCCTGAAAGGAGCTGACCACAGATCAGTCTCGGTCACCAGAGCCTATCCTTGTTGAGGACTCCCCTTCAGGGAAACCGGTGCCAGGCCCGAGTTTGTCGGTGCCCGTGCTGACGGCTGTGGAGCCTTCTGGACTTGAATCCAGGATGGCGGCCCTGGAGCGCAGTCTGACTGCTTTCATGGACCAGCAGTGGGCGTTGTTGTCTGGTACTACCGGTTCCTCCACCCAGACCACCCAGACCTTGAGGTCGAGGACTTCCTTGGAGGCCGAACTGATCGTCGAGACCATACGGCCCGAGTTGATACTCGACCTAGGTCTCGCTCTGGGTCCTGCTCGATAGGACCAAGGTTTTCCCCGGCTAGCACTCATGGAACCAGCTGCAGGGCCTCTGTGGGATGCAGACAGGGCCCTTCCCTTGAGTCTTCTTCTGACTACTCGGAGTGGGAGACTGAGGACGAGGAGTCCCCAGACACCCGATGCCATCGCAATATCCCCTCAGACTCGCCATCCTCGGAACCCTGGCATCAGTCCCCACCCAAGCACATGGCATTCCTCAACTTTGTGCAGGGTATGTCAAAAGCCCTTGCATTCCCGAAAGAATCGGAGGAGGGCCCTCAGATGGAGAAATTAGAAATCCTCCAATGCGATGTCCCACCGAGGGAATCGCTCACAGTACCCAACCCACCCATCCTGGAAAAGCTAATGCTTTGTATGTGGGAGACACCAACATCGGTGCTGGTGGTGAGCAAGCAGCTTGACTCAATGTATTGGTCCGCCAGAGCCCGGGCTTCCAGAAGTCACAGCTGCCGCACAACTCCATGGTGATGGAGTCGGCCATACGTCGGCTCAAGAACCAGAAGACGCATTCCTTGGTGCCCCTAGGTAGAGGGGCCCGCACCTTGGACGCCCTCGGTAGAAAGTGCTACCAGGCCTTGATACTCATTGGCCAGATCCAGGCCTACCAGCTGTACATAGAAACATGATGGCAGAAAAATACCACATGGCCTATCTAGTCTGCCTTTCCATATCAACCACTACAACTGTCCCCTTTTTTCCTTTAGAGGTACTCTGTGTTTGTCCCATGCTTTTTGAATTCAGATGCTGTCCTCATCTCTACCACCTCCACTGGGAGACTATTCCATGCATCTTCCATTCTTTCCGTAAAGAAATATTTCTGCATATTACTCCTGACTCTATCCCCTTTTACCCTCATTCTGTGTCCCCTTGTAGCAGAGCTTGCTTTCAGTTGAAAGAGGCTCTCTTCCTGTGCATTTATGCCATGGAGATATTTAAACATCTCAATCATATCACCTCTATATCGCCTTTCCTCTAAAGTATACATATTAAGCTCCTTAATTCTGTCCTCATATGCTTTATAATGAAGACCACTAACCATTTTAGTAACAACCTTCTCTATTGACTCCAACCTGTTTATATCCTTTTGAAGGTGCGGTCTCCAAAATTGCACACAATACTCCAAATGAGGTTGCACCAAAGACTTATATAGAGGCACTATCACCTCCTTTCTTCTGCTGGCCATTCCTCTCCCTGTGCATCCAAGCATCCTTCTAGCTTTCGCCGTCACCTTTTCTACCTGTTTTTCTACTTTAAGATCATCAGATACAATCAGACTTAGGTCCTGCTCTTCTTTTGTGGACAGAAGTACTTCACCCCCTATACCATATCATTTCCTTGGATTCCTGCAGCCCAAATGCATGACCTTGCATTTTTTTAACATTAAATCTCAGCTGTCAAGTTCTAAACCATTCTTCAAGCTTAGCTAGATCCTTCCTCATGTTATCTACACCTTCCTAGGTGTCTACTCTATTGCAGATTTTGGTATCATCCGCAAAGAGGCAAACCTTACCCGACATCCCTTCTGCAATATCACGGACAAAAATGTTAAAAAGAATCGGGCCAAGGACAGATCCCTGGGGCACACCACCGGTAAACCCCTTCTCAGAGTGAGCTCCATTTACCCGTACCCTTTGTCGCCTCGCACTCAACCAATTCCTAACCCAAGCAGTAGTTTTAGGGTCCATCCCTAGGGTGCTCAGTTTGTTTATAAATTGCCTGTGCAGAACAGTGTCAAAAGCTTTACTGAAATTTAAATACACCACATCTAGGACTCTCCCTCGGTCCAACTCCCTGGTCACCCATCCTGGACCTGCGTAACCTGAAGAGGTTCCTTGTGAGGGAGAAGTTCAAGATACCCCCCCCCCCCCCCGGAACATTTCTGTCTTACCTCTAGCAGGAAGACTGGCTATGCTCCTTGGATCTGAAGGATGCCTATACCACATCCTCATTCACTCCAGCAACAGACAATACCTTCACTTCATGATGGGGGGGCAGTCACTACCAGTACAGCGTGCTACCCTTCGGCCTGGCTTCCGCCCCCAGGGTCTTCACCAAATGCCTGGCAGTAGTAGCCGCCTTCCTCCATCTCCAGGGGTTATTTGTCTTCCCCTACCTTGATAACTGACTCATAAAAAGAGGCATGGCCACAGGTCACAGCATGCACCATCCAGGTCCTACAACATCTGGGGTTCGTGATAAACTACCCCAAATCCCACCTCTTCCCGACGCAATGTCTGGAGTTCATAGGAGCAAAGCTGGACGCTCTATAGGCAAAAGGCCTTCCCCTGGACCGGGCAGACCATCTCAGGGCACTGGCTGGAGAGGTACAACACCATCGGTATCAGCTTGGCTTCTACTGCGCCCACTCGGGCACATGGCCTCGACGGTCCATGTCACCCCAGATGCTTGCCTGCATATGAGGACTGCTCAGTGGTGCCTTCGGGACCAGTGGGTACAGGCCACAGGCCTTCTCCAAGACAGTCTCAGTGACCCGCCAGCTGGCGGAATCCCTGACTTGGTGGCAAAATCCCTGACACCTGTAGGCAAGGATATCCTTTCAGACCCCAAGCCCTCTAAAGGTCCTCACTACAGACGCCTCCCTGATGGGATGGGGAGCCCACCGTGAAGAACTCCGCACCCAGGGCAGCTGGTCTCAAGCCGAGAGCAACCAGCAGATCAACCTTCTGGAACTTTGGGCAATATATCTGGCCCTCCGAGCATTCTGCCACTGCCTGAGACACCAGCTGGTGCTGATCCAAACAGACAATCAGGTGGCAATGTTCTATGTGAATAAGCAGGGGGCACGGGGTCTCGCTCCACTCAGATTTCAATCTTCCTCCTTATGTCCAGCACCTTTCTCCCCTTCTCCTCCATCCAATATTTCCCCTGTCATCTCTCTCTCGGTTCTCTCTGTTGCTCCCATGTAAAGCATCTTCCACCCTCTCTCTCCCCTCTTCCTTGTTTCCTTCTGTTCCATATCCAGTATCTCACTTCCACTTTCCTATACCCCCTTCTCCTTATTTCCCTATTCTCTCTTCCCATTTTCAGCATATCCTCTCTGTCTCTCTATTCTCCCTTGTGGTTCAGCTTTCTTCCCTCCCCCTGGCATGTGGACCTGCATTGCCCCTCCAGCCTCCCCCCATTTCAGGTTTTTCTTTCCAAACCTGTGCCCTCCCCCCCCCCCCCCCCCCAGCCATGGCTCATGCCCTTCCAGTAATAGTTCAAGGCGAGTTACAATCAGGTATGGTAGGTATTTCTCTGTAAGTTTGTAACTTAAGTGACTTGCTCAAGGCCACAAGGAGTGTCAGTGGGATTTGAACCCTGGTTGTTCTGGTCCCAGGCTGCTGCCCTAACCACTCCAGTAGTGGTGGCAGCACTAAAAGAAACTAAGTGTACGGCCTTTGAGCTGAAGCACACCTTAAAGTTCTTGTCAGCCCCATCTGCCACAGAAAAAATGCATCATGGGGCAGAACTGACAAGGTCTTTGAGACACACATGAGTTGTTAGGCCCCGTGCTTACAGTTTCTTTTAGCACTCTGCAAGTCAACAAGATTAAGGATGGGTCAGTGGCAGGAGGGAAAAATGTTTGAGGAAGCTGGAGGGGAGATGTTGCCATGGCCCTCTGAGGTAAGATTGAGGCAAAAGACTGGGACTGGAGACAGGGGCAGCACACTAGATAAAGGACTACAGCAGCATGGACATAGTTTGTTCCATTTGGGATGGCAAAGGGTGGGGTAGTCAGATGGGGAGGTGACATATTTGCATATTTATATGCATATATACATCTCAGACATTAATACATTAATTATGGGAGACAGCCAACATGGCTTTAGCCAAGGAAGGTCTTGTCTTACTAATCTGTTATGTTTTTTTGAAGGTGTGAATAAACAAGTAGACAAAGGTGAGTTGGTTGATATAGTGTATCTGGATTTTCAGAAAGCCTCTGGCAAGGTCCCTCACGAGAGACTCTTGGCAAAATTAAAAAGTCATGGGATAGGAGGCAGTGTACTATTGTGGATCAGGAACTGGTTAAAAGATAGAAAGCAGAGGGAGGGGCTAAATGGCCAATTTTCCCAATGGAGAAAGGTGAATAGTGTAGTACCCCAGGGATCTGTGCTGGGTCCACTGCTTTTTAACATATTCATAAATGACTTGAAAATGGGAATAATGAGTGAGGTAATCAAATTTGCAGATGACACAAAATTATTCAAAGTTGTTAAAACCCATGAGGGTTGTGAAAAATTGCAAGAGGACCTTGATAAACTGGGCATCCAAATGACAGATGAAATTTAATGTGGACAAGTGCAAAGTTATGCACCTAGGAAAGAGCAACCCAAACTATAGTTACACGATGCAAGGTTCCACATTCGGAACCACCACCCAGGAAAAAGATTTAGGCGTCATTGTGGATAACATATTGAAACCCTCCACCCAGTGTGCAGCAGTGGCCAAGATAACAAATAGAATGCTAGGTATCATAAGGAAAGGAATGAAGAATAAAACAAAGGATATTATAATGCCTATATATCGTTCCAGGGTGTGACTGCACCTTGCATATTGTGTGCAATTCTGGTCGCCGTATCTTTAAAAGGATGCAGCGTTATTAGAACAGGTACAGAGAAGAGCCACCAAAATGGTAAAGGGGATAAAAGGAAACCCCTGTGAAGAGAGGCTAAAAAGGTTAGGGCTCTTCAACCTGGAAAGGAGACAGCTGAGGGGAGATATGATAGAGGTCTATAAATTAATGAATGGAGTGGAACGGGTAAACGTAGATTGATTGTTTACACTCAAAATATAGAAAGATTAGGGGACATGCAATGAAACTACAGTGAAACCTATTGAAGAGACAATATTTTTTCACTCAACGTGTAATCAAACTCTGGAATTCGTTACGGGAAAATGTAGTAAAAGCTGTTTGTGTAGCTGGGTTTAAAAAAAGGTTTGGACAAGTTCCTGGAGGAAAGGTCCATAAACCATTATTAAAGGGGACCCGGGATAATCTACTGCTTGCCTCAATACAAGGATTGTGGAACCTGTGTCTTTTGGGGAAACTGCTAGGTACTTGTGACTTAGATTGGCCACTGTTAGAAACAGGATACTGGGCTTGATGGACCTTGGTCTGACCCAGTGGAGGTGGTAGAGATGAGGACAGTAACTGAATTCAAAAAAGCATGGGACAAACACAGAGGATCTCTAAAGGAAAAAAGGGGACTATTGTAGTGGTTGATATGGAAGGACAGACTAGATAGGCCATGTGGTCTTTTTCTGTCGTCATATTTCTATGTTTCTATATCTTATGTTCTTATCTTAAAAGTCAGACCAGCTAGCAAGCCAGCCAATACATCAGCAGCAAAGATTTTTATTGAACTATGCCAGCATCGCAAGACATCTCTTTCATGGAGCTCCTACTCAGATTCATGTGAATTAGCAAGGGGATTATTTCATTTAAATTATTACGGGTAGGGGATTTCTGATACAACTACTACTACTTATCATTTCTATAGTGCTACGAGGCATACACAGTGCTATACATATAGATGTAAGAGACAGCCCCTGCTCATCAGAGTTTACAGTCTAATCAAGACTAAGAACATACCAAAACTGGGGACTAGAATATGGTAAAATACACATAAGTGGTGAACAAGAAAGTGAGGTGCATTAGGATCCAAACAGTCTCAAAGAGGTGGGTTTTTAGCAAGGATTTGAATAGGGCTAGGAGCTTGATGTACTGATCTAGGTAGTTTGTTCCAGGCATATAGAGTAGCAAGGTGGAATGAACGACGTCTGGAGTTGGTAGTGGCAGAGAAGGGAACAGGCAAAAGGGATCTGCCAAAGGAGCGGAGTTCTCAAGGAGGGGTGTAGGGAGAAATAAGAGAGGAAAGGTAGTGAGGAGCTGCAGAATGAATGCACTTGTAGGTCAGTAGATGTTTGAATTGGCTGTGGAAATAGATAGAAAGCCAGTGAAGCGACTTGAGAAGAGAGGTTACATGAGCATAGTGACACTGGCGGATAATAAGCCATGCAGCTGAGTTGTAAACAGATTGAAGGGGCGAGATGTGGGGGATGAAAAAACAAGCTCAAGGGTGGTACAGGGAAAAAAGGGGGGAGAAGGGTCACATAAGGGGAGAGAAGGAGAGAAGATTGGAGATGGCAAGAAGAGGGAAACACAGATGGGAAGGCAGGAAGAGAGAGAAGGAAAGAGGAAAGATGGAGGTGAAGAAGGTGGAACGATCAGGATAAGGAGGTTCTAGGATCTAACAGGATCCTCTTTGAAACACACGTTGATCCCCAAACCACCTTTCATGAACTCCCCTTCCCCATCTCCTCCCTATTCTCGATTATATTGATCCTGTGACAGGAGAGCCACAATGCACTAGGATGCCTCTTCCTCCTCTGCTGCCCAGAACTCAAATGCTGTTACGAGCCACATAGGACACCAGCTGTCAGTTTCAGGCAGCAAAGGAAAAAGATGCAATCGGACATGCTGTAGCTCCCTTTTTTCTCCTGCCTTCTGTCAGTTCAGGAGAGCAGAATATGCCAGGCAGGAAATCATCACCTCCTGGTCTGGTTTCCCCTTTCTCCTGTGTCAGCTGCAGCAATTCCACCAGAAGGAACACATTTTGCAGATTTTCCCATAGCAGAAGAATTGTAGGAGACTGAAATCCCTGCCAATAAGCTTTTTAATCAGAAGGAGCCGTTTAGTAGCATATCATAATATATATAATACCAGAACAGAAAAAATATTTTTGCAAACAGTACACACACAATGCAAATCACTCATGAGATTAGTGTTTACAAATTGGTTTCCTTATCGTCCCTCCAGTCCAGTCCTGCACCTCTGGGTAGTGTACCTCTTCCAGCAGCTTGGAGACTGAGCGTGTCATCTTTTGATGACACCAGTATTAATATAGTGGGATTCGCCCACCATCTCCAATACTCTCAGTCTCCAAGCAGCTGGAGGAAGTAGTGAGCCAGGGTGCTGGACTTACTGAGGGACAACTAAGGAGCAGCTTTTAGGCTAGGTTTTGATTACATCTCTCTGTTTTTATTTGCTAGTCTCCTCATCTGGAGAACACTATTATTTGCCTTTGTTCAAAAGGAAAAAAAAAAGAAGCAACCTTTGAAATGGAGAGGAGTTCCCCCTCCCCCCTCCCTGCTTGGAGGTGCGGGGTGTTGGGGAGGATGGGAGGACACCTGGGGAACTGAAGGCTCCCGAACCTGCTGTGGGTGAGGGGCTGTCTAAATTTTCAAGCAATAAAGCAGAGCAGATTTTCCCCAGAGGCCCCCTCAGTGCCGAAGCTGCGTGTCTCTGGCTGAGCACAAGAAGGGCAGATCACAGTAACAGTACTCAAGAGCCGTGATGGAAGGTCGGTAAGGAGGTTATCTGCATCGGAGTAGTTGCTGGGGGTACCCGACCCATTTTATTAACATGCGGGGAAGGAAGCAGCTATGAGCGGTGAAGCTGTCAGAGGCCTGTTTCCTGCCAGAGGCCTGCGACAGCATGGCAGACGCTTTGAGCCCGCACGGGAGGAAAAGAGCCGGTATGTGTTTTCTTTCTTTCCTGGCCACTGCCTTTATCCCCACTATGCCAGCCAGACCTCAATGCTTGGTCTGTGGAACCCAGTGGGGTGCGGACTCGGAGGCGGGCTTTTGTCAGGGGTGTGCGCAAGAGGCCACTATGATGGAATAGACCCTGCAAGGCTGAATAGGTTGGGAGAATACTCTCTCACTGGCGCAGGAAGAACAGGATGTAGGGGTGCCGCACCTGCTACACAGCTAACACCTTCTGGTTCCCCAGTCACACCTGGACCCTCCACGTCACAGAGTCTGGGTGAGGTGGGGGTCCCTGGGGTTTTCTTCCCAGAGTTTGTGCTCCAGCTCCACAAGGAATTCTTGTGTCAGCAAGGGGCGGGGGGTGGCCCTGCAGCGCCTGAGCACAGTGCGAAAAGATCCGCAGATTCTCGTGAAGGCGAGCCGGGTGCAAGACTGACAAAGAGACCCAGGCCCTCAGAGGAGGAGCCGGTGACAGTCCCCCTTGTCCGAGGGTCTGGTGGGGGAGGATCTGGATACAGAGCTGGATTTGGACAAAGAGTTGGAAGAAGGGGAAATCCCGGAGCAAGAAGACCAGGCACGGATTGTTTAGGTGTTTCGCCGGGAGAAGTTGCCGGTGCTCATCATGGAATTCTTGAAGGCGCTTAATATGCCCACTAGTCTTCCGGCAGAAGAAATGTTCCTAGAGGACCTGCTACTGCAAACAGTACGGAAAGCGCAGAAGAGCATAGAGTGGTCAGGCAGAAGATTCAGGGTGAATGGGACCTGCTGGAGGCTGGCCTTAAGTGGTCAAGGACCATGACGTGCCACTATCTGCTGTCGGATCAGGATCGCAAACTGTTTCAGTCTTCAAGAGTGGACGCAGCAGTTTCGGCAGTTAACAAAAAGAAGACAATCCCGGTGGAGGGCAGTGCAGTACTTAAAGACACCCAGGTTAGGAAGTTGGACACCTTATTAAAGCAGGTCTTTGATGTTAATGTTGTTTCACTTCAGGCCTCTATTTGTGGGGCCTGAGTAGCTAGAGCCTGTCTCCACTGGTCTTAGCGGGTTCAGCAGCAGGACAAGCCAAGCCAGACCAGACTGGGGAGGCGGCGAGATTGGAGTCCGAGGTGGCCTATCTGGTGGATGTCCACTATGACCTCATCAGAGGACTCTCTAAAAGTATGGCCTCGGTGGTGGCGGCTCACCGCTATCTGTGTCTATGGAACTGGGTGGCAGACAGTCCCTCCAAGGCTTGGCACAGCAAATTGCCCTCTAGAGGTAAACTGCTGTTCGGTGAGGACCTGGACAAGCTGGTCAAAAACTTGGGAGACTCCAAGGGAGGACAGCTGTGGGAAGATAAGCACAAACAAGTCTGCGCTTCTTCTGCGGCCCGGAGTCAACTGCGGGACTTCAGACATTTTTGTTCCTCGCACTTTACTTCCTTTCAGAGGGGCCGATTCCCCTCTAGAGCGCAGGGGTTTCGTGGGTTTTGAGGGGTGGGGCGCAGGTTGCCTCTGCCTCAGGGCCTAAGAAATTCCAATGAAGCGATTGTAGCTCAGGTGGCAGTGCAGCCTGTAAGAGGTCGGCTGCGGGATTTTTACCCTGCCTGGGACCGGATAACATCCGACCATTGGGTCTTAGAGGTCATGTCGAGTTGGCACGACAAATGGACGATTCCTTCGTGCAGTCTCCCTGCAAAGCGCAAGCCAAAGTGAAGGCAATAAAAGAAACATTGGCACGACTGTTAAATCTCAGGGCTGTGGTGCCGGTTCTCCCGAACCAGTATGGCTGCAGTCAGTATTCCATTTACTTCGTGGTATCAAAGAAGGAAGGATCTTTCTGACCGATCCTCAACCTCAAGCGCGTAAACCGCTGTTTGCAGGTGCCACATTTCCACATGGAGACATTGCGGTCCATCATAGTGGCGGTAGAAACGGGGAATTTTTGACATCTCTCGATCTGATGGAGGCGTACCTGCATATTCCCATACGGATAGAACATCGGCGGTTCCTCCAATTTGTGGTGCCAATGGGACATTTCCAGTTTTAGGCGCTGCCCTTCGGTCTCACAACAGTGCCTCACACCTTCAGAAAAGTGATGGTGGCACTACGCAAGGAGGGCATGCTAATGCACCCGTACCTCGATGATTGGCTGATTTGGGCAAAGTCCAGATTTGAAAGCAATCGTGTAACAGCCCGGGTGGTGTAGTTCCTTCAAAGTCTCAGTTGGGTCGTCAACATGCCCAAGAGTCACTTGAACCCATCTCAGAAACTTGAATATTTGGGAGAGCGTGTGGGGAGAGTCTTTTTACCAGAACAGTGCACTCTGGGGCTTTGGCAATTGGTATTTATTTATTTATTTACAATTTCTTATATACCGCACTATTCAGCATCAGCGCAGTTTACATGGAACAGAAAAATCAGACAGGATACATATGTCTGAGTTTACAATTAACAGGACAGCAAACTTGGATAACCAAAGGTGAGTTTACAATAAACAGGACAGCAAAACTTGGATAACAAGGGTAACTATTTACACACTAGAGTCACAGAATAAATGTAACATGTGATTCAATGGTAAAGGACACCTTGATAAGTGTGTTCTCCTGGCTGACTAGGTGTGTTGGTGTAGCTACAAATATTTGAGTGGGGATGTGATTCAGTGTTATCTGGGAAGTATTTGAGGAAAAGGTAGTGTTTGAGGGCCTTTCTAAACTGGGATAGGTTAGTGATTGCTCTGATGTTTGTTGGTAAGGCGTTCCAGAGTCTTGGGGCACAGAGTCTGAAGGCCCTATTTGCTGTTGTCGCGGAGCATCTTGTTAATTCTCTTGGAATCGTTAGCGTATTTATTGCTGTGGATCTTCTTGATCTATTAGGGGCTATGGTTTGGATGAGGTCGGTTATTGAGGAGGAGGAGAGACTATTGACCGTTTTGAATGTCAGTAACACTGTCTTGAAGATGATCCTGGCCTGTATTGGGAGCCAGTGTAACTCTGACCACATTACACCTGCGCTAATTGAGCTTCATTGGCTCCCCATCACGGCCCGCATTCAATACAAAATCCTAGTCACTACCTTCAAACTCATCCATGACGTAGCACCCTCACACCTCAACAGCTTAATATCCAATCTACCCAACAACAGAAATAGAAGAACACCGAACCGCAATACCCTCTGTATCCCGAAGTGCTTCACAAAGGTTAATGCATGCACCAGCAACAGAGCTTTCTCATTTATAGCTCCGGCACTCTGGAACCGGTTGCCAAGTGAACTACGTGAAGTCTGTGATCTGAAAGACTTCCGAAAACAACTTAAGACGCACCTCTTCCAATCACATTACAACTTAACCTCATGAAAAACGCTAACCTCATGAGATACACTCAGTCGTGTGTAAATATGTATATAAGGATCCTTTGTAAAGTCCTAACAGTCATTCAATTGTAAATATGTATTTAAGTACCCTGTATGTAGCTGCAACTTGCAATCAACTGTAAATCCGGTAACCATGCTTGCTGTGCACTATCTCCCCTCCCTAATCGCAATGTATATACTCTAATTACTGGCCGGTACAGCCAACTCCACCATGTATAGCAACCGCTGCTGATCACTGGAAGCAGCGGGATACAAATGTACGCTAAATAAATAAATAACTGTTTCAGAAGGGGTGTTACATGGTCTCTCCTAGATGCACCATGAAGTATGGCAGTTCCTCAGAATGTCGAAGCCAATGGCTTGGTATTTCCTGCAGGTCCTAGAAACCATGGCAACCATGCTCGAGCTGGTCCCGTGGGCGAGGGCACACATGCTCCCCCTTCAACAGGCTTTGCTTTGGCGCTGGTCGCACCAGACCCACCCTTTGTCCCACAGGCTCCCCTGTCCTCGGAGGGCCAGGAGAGCGCTCCGGTGGTGGCTTTGTCCGGAAAATCTTGAAAAGGGAATGCCTCTTGAGTTGCCATTGTGGATAGCACTGATGACAGATGCCAGCCTGTCTGGTTGGGGAGCCCATTGTGAAGGATACTTTGTGCAGGGGCGTTAGAGCATGCAGGAATCTTGTTGGTCAATCAACAGGCTAGAGATGCAGGCAGTGCCCCTAGCGCTCTGAAGCTTCGAGGCCTGGTTGCAGGGGAAGGCAGTCCGCATTCTGTTGGACAATGCAACCACGGTACCCTACATCAATCGGCAGAGAGGCATAGGCAGCGCATCCTTAGAGATGGAAGTAGAGGCACTGTTGAACTGGGCGGAGACTCACCTCCAGGCATTGTCAGCAGCGCATGTGGTGGGCGTTGAGAACGTGATGGCAGACTATCAAAGTCGAGTATGTGTGGACCCCGGGGAGTGGGTGCTCAACTAGGAGGTGTTCGCCCAGGTGGTGCGCTGGTGGGACACACGAGTCATGGATCTGATGGTGACATTCATATCCACCACAGCAAACTGCTTCTTCAGCAGAAGACGAGAACGGATGTCGGAGGGCCTAGATGCCCTGGTGCAGCAGTGGCCAGCAGAAGGGCTTCTCTATGTGTTCCCAGCGTGGACTCTGATAGGCTGGGTAGTGCAGAGGATCGAAGCCAATTGGGAGTTGGTCATTCTGATCGCCCCAGACTGGCCAAGGCGCCCGTGGTATGCAGACCTCATCAGAATTCTGGCAGATCGGCCCTGGCGGCTCCCGACGTGGGAGGATCTCTTGATGCAGGGGCCAGTGCTCATGCCTCAGGTATCTCAATTCTCGCTTACGACTTGGCTCTCGAGAGGGTGCAATTGAAGAAGAAAGAATACTCGGGACCGGTGATTTTGACTTTGCTGAAGGCAAGGTGGAGTTCTACTTCTTTGCCTATACTGAGTCTGGCGCATCTTTGAAGTGTAGTATGCAGACAGGCAGATTCGGCCGTCCACGGCTTCGATGCCCGACATCTTGGCATTCTTACAGGCCGGATTTGAGAAGGGTCTGATGGCAAATTCCTTAAGAGTACAACTGGTGGAGATTTCATGCTATTGTGGAAAGGTCCAGGGAGTTGCATTGGGAACACACCTGGACGTTGTTCCATTTCTAAGGGCAGTAGTCCATCTCCACCCCCTGTGGCGGTCGGTGGTACCGCCATGGTATCTCAATTTGGTGTTAGCAGTGCTCTATGGCGAGCCCTTTGAGCAGTTGAGTCAGGCTTCATTGAAAGACTTGACTCTCAAGACGGTTTTTCTGGTGGCAATATGCTCGGCACGCAGGATCTGAGAACTTCAAGCCTTGTCTTGCCAGGAGCCGTTTCTCTCCTTTTCGAGGGAGAAGGTAGTTCTGCGTCCAGTGCCTTCCTTTTTGCGCAAGGTGGTTTCAGTTTTCCATGTGAACCAGTCAGTTTCCCTACCGGTGCTGGGTAACTCAGAGGACACCTCCGTTAGCCCGCAGCTGAGGCGTTTGGATATTTGTCGTGTCCTGAGGCATTATTTGAAGAAGTTGGCGTCTTTTTGCAAATCGTATAGCCTATTTGTGCTGTTTGGGAGGCTGGGCAGGGGTGAGGTAGTAGCCAAGGCCTCTATTTCCAGATGGATCAGAGAGGCGATCACGTCGGCATACATCTTAAGGAGTAAGCAGGTGCCAGCGAGATTGCAGACCCACTCCACAAGGGCTTCTGTCTTTTACTATCACCTTTTCTACCTGTTTAGCCACTTTAAGATCATCAGAAACATTCATGCCCAGGTCCTATATTTTTTTCATGGACAGAAGAACTTTGCCCCCTACACTCTACTGCTCCCTTGGATTTTTGCAGTCCAAATGTATGACCCTGCATTTTTTTAGCATTCAGGGGTATGATTACTAAACAGTGGTAGTGGCTTCCGTGCGATATCGGATGGTGGCCCAATTCAATGGGGTTGCTGCTCCGATATCGCACGGAAACCGCTACCGCTGTTTAGTAAACATACCCCTAAATCTCAGCTGCTGAATTCTCGCCCATTCTTCAAACTTAGCTAGATCCCTCCTCATTTTATCCACTCCTTCCTAGGTGTCTACTCTATTGCAGATTTTGGTATCATCTACAAAGAGGCAAACCTTACTCGATAGCACTTCCACAATTTCACTAATGAAGATTTTATAAAGAATCAGACCAAGGACAGATTCCTGCAGCACACCACTGGTAACATCCTTTTCCTCAGAATGAGCTCCATTTACCTGTCACTTTGTCGCCTCCCACTCAACCAATTTCTTACTCAGTCAGTCACTTTAGGGTCCATCCCTGGGTGCTCAATTTATTAATAAGGCACTTGTGCAGAACGGTGTCAAAGGCTTTATTTATATCCAAGTACACCACATCTAAGGCTCTCCTTCAATTCAACTCCCTGGTCACCCGGTCAAAAAAATCAATCAGATTTTTCTGACAAGACTTGCCTCTGGTAAGGAGGAGTGGCCTAGTGGTTGGGGCAAGGTACTTCGGGCTGGAAGGTCGGGGGTTCAAATCCCACTAGAGGACAGCAACCTTGGGCCGGAAGGACTGGGGTTTCTAGTCCCACAGGTGCTCCTTGTGGTCTTGGGCAAGCCACTTAACTCTCCATAGCCCATGTTCCCTGTAAAATAGTTCTCTGTGTGCTGTGCTTTCCTGTCTAATCAATGTGTTTATACCTCAAAAATTTCCTGTCATGATTTGACAATTTCCAATCTGTAATCAAACTGCTGCTGATCGCTGGAAGTAGCGGTATACAAATGTATACTAAATAAATAAATAAATAAATAAACCCATGCTGCGTCAGATCCTGCAATCCATTGGACTCCAGAAACCTCACTATCCTCGGTTTTAGCAGAGTTTCCATTAATTTACTCACCACAGAGGTCAGACTAACTGGCCTGTAGTTCTCAACCTCATCCTTACTTCCACTTTTGTGTAAAGGGATCACATGTGCCTTTCTCCAGTCCTCTGGGACCACTCCTGACTCTAAAGAAGCGTTGAAAAGGTCAGTCAGTGGATCCGCTAGAACGTCCCCAAGTTCCTTCAATATTCTTGGATGTATCCCATCCGATCCCATCGCATTGTCTACTTTTAGTTTTGCTAGTTCCTCACAAACACAGTCCTCTGAAAATCGTTCAAGATCCCTTTCACTTCTGCTCCTATTTGTGGGTGTTTTCTGAGGTCCTGCTCTTGACCCTTCATCTGTGTACACAGAAAAAAATATTTGTTAAGCAATTCAGCTTCTAGATATTACACCCCTTTAAGCTTGAGTCTGACAGTACCACTTTCACCTCTCACTAACATATCTGAAGAATGTCTTGTCCACCCATTTTATTGCAATGGTTATTCTTCTTTTTGTATCTTTGCTTTCCTGTCTGCTTTCCTAGCTTCTCTAAGTGTTTCCAAATATTGATGCTTGTATTCCTCTCTCTATGATCTCTTGTATTTTATGAAGGCCACCCTCTTTCTTCACCTTTTAAGCTACTTTTGAGAACCATAGTGGCCTCTTTTCCTTTTATATTTATTAACTTTCTAACAAAAAAGGTTTGTTACCCTTAAAATATCCCCTTTCAGTTTTGCTCATTGCTTTTCTACATCCTCCAGCTGTTCCCATTCCGCTAACAACTCCTTGAGGTATTGGCCCATCTTGGCAAAGTTAGTTTTCCTAAAGTCTAAGACCCTCACTTTTTAATGGATTTTATCAGCCTTAGTCATAATACTGAACCACACCATCCAGTGATCACTGGATGTGAGATGATCTCCCACTATAACATCAGAAATACTTCCCTATTGGTAAGCACCAAGTCCAGTATGACCCCTTCATGTGTGGATTCTGTTACCAGTTGCCAGAATAGTTCTCCTTCGAGAGAATCTAGGATCTCCTTACTTCTAGATGACACCGCAGCAAAGATGTGCCAATCGACATCCGGCATATTTGAAATCACCTATCAGTAGCACTTCTCCTTTCATGGTAATACTGCATATATCTCCTATTAAATTCCCATCCACTTCTTCTCCCTTGAGGGAGATCTGTATATCACACCAATGCAAATGGATTTCCCTTTTCCTCTTTCTAGTTTAACCCACAGTGCCTCCTTGCTCCCTTTTAAGTCCTGTAATTCTAGGAGCTGCAAACTGAGCTGGAAATGTTACTCCATCAGCGTGCCCGGAAATCATGGATGTATTATAGGTACCAATTGTACCGGCATGGCAATCGGGCAGGCAAGTTGATGTCCTCTTTAATCAAGTCGGAGGGGGGCCCCAGGCAGATAGGGGTGATCCGGCATCCTGATGGGTCTCTTAAGACGGAGCGGGCAGATATTGAGCAGATCTTTTGCGATTTTTTTCAGCATCTTTATGGTGGAGAAGGGGGGCAGCTGGAGGCTGGTCGGGAATTTTTACAGAGTTGTGACTTGCCCAAATTGTTGGAGGAGAACCTACAGGTTCTCAATCGCCCTATCTCGGTACAGGAGGTGCAGTTGGGAATTAAGCAGTTGAAGGGAGGACGCGCCCCGGGAATTGACGGCCTACGGGGGGAATTTTATAAACTGTTGGGGGATAAGGTAGCGATCCCTATGCTGGAATATTTTGAAGACCTGGTACATAGAGGCCGCTTCCCGTATGAAGCGAATAAAGCTGTGGTTACTATATTACCGAAGCCTGGTAGGGATCCCCTTCTTCCGGGCTCCTATCGGCCTATTTCCCTCCTAAATGTTGACATTAAGATTCTGGCCAAAATTATGGCGGATCGATTGGTGGAGTTTTTACCAGCCCTAATCCATACGGATCAGGTAGGGTTTGTACGAGGGAGGCATGCGTCGTATAATTTGCAAAGAATTATGGCCTCTATGTGTGCGGGTAGAAGGGCCAGTATGAGTTCCATGCTGATCAGTTTTGACGCAGAAAAAGCGTTTGATCGGGTGGATTGGGATTTTATGTACCAGGTCCTGGACGGGATGGGTTTTTCTGGGTTCTTTGTGGAAGTGGTGCGGTTGTTGTATGCTGACCCGAGGGGAGCCCTTATGGTAAATGGGAACCTGACCTCCGAATTTCACATCCAGAAGGGGACGCGTCAGGGATGCCCTTTATCCCCACTGCTGTTTGTGCTGACGCTGGAGCCTCTACTAATTCAGATTCGATCCTCCGCTATGTTTCGGGGTATACCGGTGGGCAAGGGTGAATTTCGAGTGGCTGCTTTTGCAGATGATCTGCTTGTTCATTTGGCGGAGCCGCAGGAGGGATTACCATCTCTGTTGGAACTCTTTTGGGTTTATGGGAGGCCTTCGGGTCTCCGCTTGAACAGACAAGTCAGAGGCCCTCCTAGTGGGCCAGCGGCTCCCTGGGGGTTGGAGGGGTGACTTTCCGCTAAGGTGGGCGGATGGACATTTCAAGTACCTGGGAATATATTTGCCTGCAGACTTGTCGGATCTTTACCATCTGAATATCAAAAAGTACCTTGGTGAATTATCGGATAGGGTAGATAGATGGCGGGATCTGCCATTGTCTTTGGGGGGTCGCATTGCATTATATAAGATGACGTTGTTTCCCAAGTTGCTTTATTTATTTCAGACGCTTCCCATACTGTTAAAGCGTGCAGATATTCGCAAGATGGATGGGTTGATTAATAAGTTCCTTTGGCGGGGTAGGCGCTCCAGAGTGGGTCTGGGAATTTTGCGGCAGCCTTGGGCCCAAGGGGGAATGGGTGTACCGGATGTTAAAAAATACAATATGGCTTGCCTTCTGCGTCACGCCCGGGACTGGCTATGGGAAATGGATGTCCATACTCCCTTGCTTTTGCTCCAGGAGCTGGTGCGACCCTTGCAGCTACGATATATTTTGCATGCGAAATCGCTTCCAGGGATTGCTCGGACCACCCGCGGGGTACTTTTAGATCTGGTACGTAGTGCTTGGAAATACCTTTGTAAGAGTAGAGGGATTAGGGCCGACTGTTCTTCCTATCTCCCGATCTGAGGTAACGAGGAGTTTCGACCCGGAATGTCTGGGGTGGCATCGGCTTGGTATAGTTAATTTAGAACATTTGGTTACGGCGGAGGGTAGGATAGAGTCGTTTGCCACTCTCCGGATGCAGTACCCCCTAACGGGGAAAGATGTG
The DNA here is from genome assembly GCA_033557465.1 of Ichthyophis bannanicus. Taxonomy (NCBI): domain Eukaryota; kingdom Metazoa; phylum Chordata; class Amphibia; order Gymnophiona; family Ichthyophiidae; genus Ichthyophis; species Ichthyophis bannanicus. The sequence continues at coordinate 347,922,766 of CM066031.1, read as the reverse complement.
TTTCCTTATGCTCAGATCCGCAGCTATATTCGCAGCTATATTCGCAGTCTTCCGTCAGATGCCTTGCGAGGGGAGGTTAATACAAGTATAGAGGAGGTGTTGATGGGAGGAGAAAGGGGGGGAGGAGTGACTTGGCTACATAAAATGCTGTGGGAGTCCGTTCCGCCGCTCCGGATAGAAGACTTGGCGGCTGCTTGGACTCGGGATGTGGGGGAAGTAGTGGAGGGAGAAGGGGTTTTGAGGGGTCTGGCGGGCATCCCGAAGTTGAGTGTAGTGGTTGCACATAGAGACATGCAATACAAGTTGCTTCGCAGGCTTTATTTTGCCCCCATTCAGGCGTGGAAAGCTGGAATTGGTGGCTCCCATTGTTGTCCACGTTGTGGGGAAGATAGAGCCTCCTTAGGGCATATGTTCTGGTTGTGTCCACAGGTTAAGGTTTTTTGGGGGAAGGTGCTGGCCTATTTAGAGAGATGTGTGCGGGTGCGTTTGGGGCTCTCAGCAGCAAGTGTGGTCTTGGATATTTGGCAAGAGTCCTTTGAAGAGAGCGTGGGGAGTGTTGTATGGCACTGGATTTGCTTGGTGTTGGTGACTGCTCGCCTGACTATCCTGCAGAGGTGGGTGGATGGCCGCGGTCCAACTTATGGGGAGTGGCGAAACAAGTTGCATATGGTGCTGGTGATGGAACGGCGTAGGGTGGGTGGTCATCCACAGCGTTGGGGGAGATTTTTGGAGGGCTGGGGCCCACATCTTCAGTCTCTGCCCGGTAGAGCTCGTCATCGAATTTTGGGAGGGTATTAGTTGGGTTTGTAGAGGGCTCTCCTTCTCCTTTTTCTTTTGCCTTTTACTTTTTCAGGGTCCTTTTCTTTCTTTGGGACATCCTTGTCAGCAGAGGTAGGTGCACCTGAATATTTCTGAGTTAGGGTGAGGTTGCATGTGAGTGTGATTGCCTGCTCGGTGTCGGTGGGTGGGTGGGTGGGTGGGAGGGGTGGGGGGTGGGTGGGGGGTGGGTGGAGGAGGCAGGGGGGGAGCTGCGGGGGGGGGTTGGGATTACTGTAATGCATTGGAGGGGAATTCTTCTTCTTCTTCTTCTTCTTTACATTTTGATAGGGTTGCCTCCCAAGGTACTGGTGAGTTTGGGAGGTGGTAAGTGTTGGTTCTTGGAGGCCTACTCTCTGTTGATCTACAGCGCGTGTGTGGGAGCTGTACGCCTCTCTCTTTTATATTGTTGGGTGCTCCTCTTCCTCCTTAAGTCATGAAGGCACCTGGTCACCTGGTTAGCCCCAGGTGGGGGGATGTCGGGGCCCAGGAAGGGGGGGGTCTTGACATACACTGGGTTCCCTTCTGGCCCTTCGTGCCACTGAGTCTCTAAATATTCATTTTCGTTGTTTCAGTGTTCTATTGATGTTGTACTGATTGTTACTGTACCACTCAGTGGGGGGCGGTTGATGGTGTTTTGTGATACTGTATATGGTAATGTTTATTCGGAGGGGAGGGATAGGGTGGTGGTTGTTCTCGAGGGGACTAACATAAGCTGTATTATGATTCCAGAATTGTTTGTTTTTGGATTTTGACTCAATAAACAAATTCAAACATAAGTCCTGTAATTCTATAGCTTTAATATTATTTTTTACATATAGTGCCACTCCTCCTCCCCTTCTTCCTACCCTGTCCTTCTTGTATAAAGTATAGCCTGGTATAATTAAATCCCAGTCATGGCTGTCCATGAGCCATGTCTCTGTAACTGCCACTAAATCCATGTCAGCCTCTTCCATTAAAGCCTCAACAGCTGGGATCTTATTTCCCATACTACAGGCATTTATGCACACTTACCTGAGGGCTTTCACTTACCTGGGGGTTTTCTTCACCCATCCCCAAGGAATCTAGTTTAAAGCCCTCTTCAGTAGGTTAGTCAGTCTGCTATGGAAGACACTTTGACCCCTCTTGTATAGGTGGATACCATCTCTGCTCTGCAGCCCTTGGAAAATTATTCCGTGGTCCAGGAAACCAAAACGCTCTCTCTGACACCAGTTATGCAATCATCTCCAGGATCTGAGCTTCTCTGTCTCGGCCTTTACCCTCAACAGGGAGGATTGAAGAGAACACCACCTGCACACCTATCTGTTTCACCCTCTGTCCAGAGCCATGAAGTCACTTTTGATACACTTGGAGGGATACCTAGCAGTGCCATTTGTTCTGACATGGATGAGCAACATTGGATAACAGTTAGGTTTTATGGGTCTCAGCAAACTCTCCATAACATCTCAGATTATGGCACCTGGCAGACAGCACACCTCTCTGGACATCAAATCTGGTCAGCAGATGGATGCTTCAGTACCCCTCAGAAGAGAGTCACCTACCACCACTACCCTTCACTTCCTTATGCTCACCAATTCCGCAACTTTGGGGTGCTTGAGCTCTGGTTCTTCCCTTTCCTGGGATGCTTCCATCTCCTCCACTTCCAAAGCTGCATACTGGTTCTTTAATTTGAGGGCTGGAGGAGTTGGATTGTTGATTCTGCAGGCTCTGGTGACTCATGTCCAACTCTCTTCCTTCTGTAGCATCCCATCTTCACCTCTGTTTGAGAGCTTGGATGCTTCAAGAAGCATCTCATCAATGTACTTCTCACTGTCTTGAATGCCTCTCAGCCTCGCCACCTCTTCTCTGAGCTCCTCCACTTGTTTCTTGAGGGCTTCAGCTCACGGGCATCCTGCATATGGAACTGGTCCTTTAACTGGCATCGGGCTGTCTGGACAGAGGCAGAAGCTGTAGTGAGAGCAACAGCTTTGACAGTACGATTTTTCCCAGCCATCGTTCAGTTGGTGGAGCTTTGGTACCTGTTTAAGTAAATGAGAGAGACCTATCAGAGTCCCTAACTTTTCCTCAGCTGCTCTTTAAAAGAAAAAGCAGTTAACCTCTTTGATGTGTGTTCTAATAGCACTGTTCTGTCCCTGTGTTTAGTCCCACTTTCTTGCTAGACAGTTGTTACTTTACATTAGTACATTTTAATATTATGTGTCTGAAGAATACAGACTAATGTGTTCCTTTTGTAAAATTCCTAATCAAAGCTCCTTGAAGAATTGCACATTGTCAACAAGTTAATTGGGGTATTGCCCTATATAGCAAAAATTCTTACATGGAGTGGGTGGGAACTCAGATGGCTAGGGAGGGATGTAACACTTGATGAAGTCAGTGACTTCAAAGAGCTTGCTTTGAATGGAAGGCTAGAAAAAGAACAGTGAGCTCTTACAGCAGAGCTTTATCCAAGAACATGAAAAATTCCCCTTTTGTAATACAATACCAGAGAGAGAATTAGCTTTTAAAAATGAAAACCAAAACCCCTTTAAGAGCTCTCAGTCATAGTGCTTGTATTTAAAAGCCACACAGTATTACCTTGCTTGCAATGGAAACCCTTTTAGGAATGGTAGTACTTGCAAGGCACTGTAGACTTTCATGCAGCACTCAGTTGCATAGCTACTATGTAAGCTAATTAAGACCACTAATCCCCGATGAGGTCAGTGACTTCAAAGAGCTTGCTTTGAATGGAAGGCTAGAAAAAGAGCAATGAGCTGTAACAACAGAGTTTTATCCAAGAACACAAAAAAGTCCCCTTTTGCAACAGAACACCAGAAAAAGAATTAGCTATTAAAAAATAAAACCAAAATCCTTTTAAGAGTTCTCAAGTAGAGAGATTGTATTTAAAAGCCACACAGTATTACTTTGCTTGCAATGGAGACCCTTTTAGGAATGACAGTATTTGCAAGGCACTGTAGGCTTTTATACAGCACTCAGCTTTTACGTATCAATCTCTGAATTAATAGAATTCACCCTAAATCAACAAATTATGATGTGTTAAAAAATATTAATTTATTTATATGTATTTATCAACCACCTTCCTGGGACTAAAGTTCTATCCAAGGCAATGCACAGAAGAGAAAATATATAAAAACATTTCCTTAACACTGAAGCACACAAAATACATAATATAAACATAAAACTAACAAAGCAGCAGGCAGTAAAGATCTTCCAGATAAATCCCATCACAATGCCATATTCCCTGCAGCCAATATTAAAGTTCTTCTAACAGTACCACAGTCTTGAGGCCTATTCTTCACCTCCACTCATCTGTGGAAACAACCATGATTTATGCTTCTTTCAGAAAGACATATAGTTTTTTTCTTAGCGTAATTATATATATTTCACACAAGAGTTACTACAGAAAATGTTTAGTCTCATTATTGCACTTTCTCGGAGATGTCAAGGTTGGCCCATCCCAAAGAGTGAGATATATCACTCCAATGAGTGAGATGGAAGGCCAATGAGTGAGGTTTTTTTCTCACAGTGTATTCATGGTACAAATTTGGAAAGATCTGCATATTTTATTTGCAAATGAAAAGAACACCACAAAATGATATCTAGCATTTTATGGTTTTATTTTAACTTGTAATTTTCACTCTCTCTTTCTCTCCATAACAGTTTCCCCGTAGAACTCACCATCCAAAAAAAAATCTGGCAGTAACAACATCATAAATCGTTTCCAGTACCAAGGATGAAATAAGACAAAATTCTACAAAAGTCAGTCTGGATAGAACAAATTTACCATTCCATAACAGCACCAATGAGGACCTACCTAGAAAAAGACAGCACTATAAATACATCAGTACCGGGAAAATTAAACAAGCCAGATTACTGCAGATCCCTATTGTGATGCAGCGGGCCCTCTGTTGGAGAGAAAAAAAGTTTTAAACTCTGAAAGAAAAAGAAATTGCCTGCAATTTCCAGAGAACTTACCTAGAGGGAGCAGGAGAGCTAGGACAGAGACCACAGAACCACGCCTTAGGGGGCAGGACTCTTATTCCAAAAGCTCACATTTAAGAGCAGGCAAGCCAGAGTTAAGAGGCAAGCCAGAGTTTGGAGACAAGCAAGAGTCAAGGGACTTGCCTGCAAGGAGCTCAGCTGCCAAAGCCTCATCCGTTGAGAGGAAAAGGACAGGCTGGGAGAAGAGAACCAGTCCTGAGAGAGAGAGGACAGGCCGAGAAGGCCGAAGCCAAGCCAGACCGGGCCCGGAAGCCCACAAGAGAACAGGCCTTAAGGGCCAGAGAAGGAAAGACTGGGAAAGCAGGCGGTATATTCCAGAGAGCACCGATACTGAAGGCAGCAGTCACGGTACACCTCCAGCCTCACCACAGAGAATCAAACACAAAGCAAAAGGTAAAACTTTTAACCTTTGTCATTGTATACCTGAACTTAAGCTAAGAGAAGAATCCTGGGAAGGAGATTCTCTATATAGAAGACAAGAGCAGAAGCAAAAGTTAAAGGATAATTTGTGCAACAAAAGGACTATTAGAGGAAAACATAGAGATAATGTTTTTAAACCTCTTGAGCAAGCAATGCCTTTCTGGTATGCCACTAAGCTGAATCATGGGCCTAGACAAACTGCTAAGCCGTGGGAAACAGTAAGACTAAATCCCATGAAGGACACTTGCCCTGATACCTCAGAGCAGTCAGAGGAGGCCATGCAAGTGGAATCTGTGTATGAAGACCGTGATAGTCCCATGGAATGCACATTCTGTGCTGGAAGCGAAATAGAGGCCTTCCAGAGTCATTGAGCGAAGGAAGCCTTTTCGCTGTTACATATTTGAATACTGTGAAGTTAACAGTGTTTGGTTATTTTATTTCTCACCTTTAAAAATCTGCTGTAAAGACTTATTTTGCCACGTACCGGAGTGTATATCCTTTGTTTTTGAACCCTTAGTGCTTAAAGGGGAAAATAAAGCCTGTTTTTTTTTCCCACCACTTTTGTGCAAGTCTGAATCTCTTCAGGAGTTGGTAACGAGGCTGACACAAGGCTCTGACCCACGACCCTCGCACCTGGCCAACCCTGATTAACAACATCTTAGTGACCCTCCTTGGCTCCAGCCCTACGGTGGAACTACTACACCGCCGCCAGGGGGGGCTGTGCGGCCGGGGGCGTGCGTCACAAGTGGCGTAGTTGGCAGGATATACGCCAACGCAACGGATGTGCCAAGTTAACCCACAGCAGTAAATTTGGAAAGGCAAATTTTTTTTTTTTCTGAGGAAAAAAAAAAAAAAAGGACGTGGAAAATCCGGAACGGAATCGACAATTTTGCTGGATTGGACTCGCGAAAACCTGGAACGGAGTTGCTGGAAAGTGCGGATCGGATTCGAAGGAAAGTCCTGTGAGCTGACCATCCTGAGACCGTCCAGGAGAAGCAGCAAGGTCGTGAACAGCAGCGTACCTTCCTCTAAGCTGACTCAACACTTAAACCAGGTAATAAGTAATTAAACCTGTTTGTGTTGGATACTGGGGAAGTATGCTGAATAGAGGTTAAGCGAGGTTAAGTGAAAAAAAAAAAAAGTAGCATTTTTTTTTTTTGAGGGAAGTGCCGCACTTGGGTTTCCTTTCTCTTCTGTTTATTGTGTTTCAGGGATCATGGAACCCAAGGAGCTATGTGCTTGGATGGCACAACAGTTTAACAAACAAGCGGAGTTGGCGCAGTTAAGCCAAACGCAGGCACTACAAGCAATGCAGAAGCAGCAGCAGCCGGTCATAGAGACCATGGATAAGTGGCTTGCACAGCAGCAAGAAGCATTGGCAAGGAGCAAAGCTGAGAGTCAGGCAACAGCTGGACCCTTGAACATGGACCATGGACAATGGGCATGTAATGACTTGGTGATGGGAAAATTGTGTGTAAACGATGATATAGATGATTTCCTAGATACCTTTGCTCGAATAGCTACTTCGGCTAAATGGCCGAGCGAACAGTGGGCAATTCGCCTAGCTGCGTCCCTTACGGGCGAGGCGCTAGCCGCCTATAGGGCAATGCCTCCAAGCTTAGCAGGTTCATATGAGGATGTAGTGTTAGCTATAAGAGATCGTCTAGGCCTCTCATCTTTTACATATAACAAAATGTTTAGGGCTACTTGTTTAAGAGATAATGAAACACCTAAGGCCCTAGGTCATCGTGTTCGTAGTTTAGCTCAGAAATGGCTACAGCCTGAGAGGAGAGATATAGACACCCTAATGGATGTTATAATCCTTGAACAGTATATGGCTGCTCTGCCCAATCGAGTGCAGAACTTTTTAATACTGCAAAATTGCTGCACTACGTCTGATGCTATAACCCTCACTGAAAGGTATTTAGAAGCCGAAAAAGTTGCCCAACCTAGGGTGAGCTCCAAGATAGCGATAGGAGCTGAGGTAAAAAAGCTGGAGAACCCTTCTCGTCCTCCATTTGCTGGTGGGAAAAGTGTGAAACCCCAGGCAAGGGGGAATGTAAAATAATGTTTTAAATGTGGTAAGAGAGGACACCTCCAGTATGAATGTTTTTCACGAACTGCTTTGGTGGGAGAGTCCCCCAGTGCAATACGTGAAGGGTTGGTCCTGGATGTAAAGATACAGGGCATAAAGGTGAAAGCATTGTTGGATACTGGAGCCGATCAGACCATGGTCTCTAAAAAATTATGGTCGCTGATCCAAGCTCAGGGTCTACCGGTTCCAGAATCTCCAATAGGACAAGTAAAAATTAAATGTGTGCATGGGGCAACCACTAGATATCCTGTGTACAGATTACAGGTAAAATACGTGGGCATTGAAAGGGAAATGCCAATTGCCGTGGTACCTAGGCTACCAAAGGAATTGGTTCTGGGCCGTGACTGGCCACAGTTTAAGAGGATCCTAAAGAAAGGTTTATTGCCAGTGGCAAAATCAGATTCCACGCGCATGTCCTCTAAGTCTGCTATTAATCCCACTGGACAGCGGGAAAGCTTAGCTACCGCTGCAGATACTGTGATACCAAGCCCACTTTGGGAAAAACCCAAGAAGACTGCCATAAAGGAACGCTCGCAGCCAAAACAAAAATTTGTACTGAAGGATTGTAAGACCTCTGAGAGAGCGCGTGGTCCTCAAAGGGCATCAACCCAAGCTGCCGGCTATGACCTCCACAGTGCGGAAGATACGGTTATCCCAAAGCAGGGGCGGAAATTGGTTACCACGGACTTACAAATTGAGATACCTCCCGGGTGCTATGGTAGAATAGCACCACGATCGGGGCTTGCCGCCATGCACAGCATCGATGTAGCCGCCGGGGTAGTGGACCCTGACTACAGAGGTATATTAAAGGTACTTCTATGTAATTTCTCGCAGCAAGATTTTAAAGTGCAGATAGGGGACAGAATAGCACAAATAATCTGCGAACGTGTTGGTTTTCCCGACCTCGAAGAAGTTGACATCCTGACTCCTACAAGCCGGGGAACAGGGGGTTTCGGCTCTACTGGAAGGGCGGAACTTGAAGGTTTGATGGCCATAGGAAGTGAAGCCCCGGAGGAGGATCTAGGACCTCGTGTGGAAGATTGTAGAGAAATCTCCACTCCCAAGATAGGAGAGGAACTCTCCCTGAGACAAAAGGAAGAGTTAGCTAAGTTGTTAAGCAACTATCAAGATGTGTTGACTCCGCTACCTGGAGAAACTTCATTGGTAGCACATGAAATACTCCTCCAGGTAAAATTATACGACAGCGACCGTATCGGTTACCGGAGGCGAAGAAACAAGAGGTGGTCAACCAAGTGCAAGAGATGCTGCAAATGAATATCATAGAAGAGTCGCATAGCCCGTGGTGCAGCCCGGTGGTACTGGTTCCGAAACCTGATGGGTCTATGCGTTTCTGCATAGACTTCCGGCAACTTAATGCGGTGTCCACGTTTGACGCTTACCCGATGCCACGGATAGAAGAATTATTAGACCGGCTCGGGCAAGCCAAGTACCTGACGACGCTGGACATGACCAAAGGCTACTGGCAGGTCCCTTTGACGCGGGATGCCAGACCTAAGACAGCCTTTAGTACACCTTTGGGGCTCTTCCAATTTCGGAGAATGCCATTTGGCCTACATGGGGCAGCGGCCACATGCCAGCGTCTGATGGATGTCGTTCTGCGGCCGTATCAGGCCTTTGCTACGGCCTATATGGACGACGTAGTAATTCACAGCGCCACATGGCCGGAGCATCTCCAGCAAGTGGGCACTATATTGGAAGCCATGAAGAGAGCCGGACTCACACTGAATCCCAAGAAGTGTACTTTCGCCGCCAAGGAGGTTAAATATCTCGGTCATCTGGTGGGCCGTGGAACAGTACGACCCTTGCTAGACAAAATAGAAAGCGTCAGAAAATTTCCCGTTCCCCAGAACAAGAAGCAATTGAGAAGCTTCCTTGGGCTTATTGGCTACTATCGGCGTTTCATACCCCACTTTGCAGAAGAAAGCAATGTGTTTACAGAAATGCTACGGAAAAATGCTCCGACTGTAATACACTGGACACCCGAAGCGGAGACAGCCTTCCAGAAGTTAAAGGGGAAGTTATGTCAGGCCCCCGTATTGCGTGGGGTAGACTTTCGCCAAACATTCCTGTTGCAAACGGATGCCTCGGAGACGGGTCTGGGAGCGGTCCTGTCCCAGATACAGGAAGGAGCGGAACACCCCATCATGTTTCTTAGTCGGAAACTGTCTCTGGCCGAGCGAAAATATGCTACCATTGAACGAGAATGTCTCGCAATCAAATGGGCGGTGGAGGCCTTAAAATTCTATCTCACTGGGAGGAAATTTGTCCTCATAACTGACCATGCCCCTCTAAAGTGGTTGTATTCTATGAGAAATGAGAATAACAGGCTAACACGATGGTATATGGCTTTGCAGCCGTACGACTTTAGAGTGGAACATCGTGCCGGGAAGCTGCATTTCAACGCGGATGCCATGTCCCGTATTACATGCTGTGGAGAAGAGGCTGTCCCAGCATGTAATATTTTGAGAAGGGGGATATGTGATGCAGCGGGCCCTCTGCTGGAGAGAAAAAAAGTTTTAAACTCTGAAAGAAAAAGAAATTGCCTGCAATTTCCAGAGAACTTACCTAGAGGGAGCAGGAGAGCTAGGACAGAGACCACAGAACCACGCCCTAGGGGGCAGGACTCTTATTCCAAAAGCTCACATTTAAGAGCAGGCAAGCCAGAGTTTGGAGGCAAGCCAGAGTTTGGAGGCAAGCCAGAGTCTGGAGACAAGCAAGAGTCAAGAGGCAAGCAAGAGTCAAGGGACTTGCCTGCAAGGAGCTCAGCTGCCAAAGCCTCATCCGTTGAGAGGAAAAGGACAGGCTGGGAGAAGAGAACCAGTCCTGAGAGAGAGAGGACAGGCCGAGAAGGCCGAAGCCAAGCCAGACCGGGCCCGGAAGCCCACAAGAGAACAGGCCTTAAGGGCCAGAGAAGGAAACACTGGGAAAGCAGGAGGTATATTCCAGAGAGCACCGATACTGAAGGCAGCAGTCACGGTACACCTCCAGCCTCACCACAGAGAATCAAACACAAAGCAAAAGGTAAAACTTTTAACCTTTGTCATTGTATACCTGAACTTAAGCTAAGAGAAGAATCCTGGGAAGGAGATTCTCTATATAGAAGACAAGAGCAGAAGCAAAAGTTAAAGGATAATTTGTGCAACAAAAGGACTATTAGAGGAAAACATAGAGATAATGTTTTTAAACCTCTTGAGCAAGCAATGCCTTTCTGGTATGCCACTAAGCTGAATCATGGGCCTAGACAAACTGCTAAGCCGTGGGAAACAGTAAGACTAAATCCCATGAAGGACACTTGCCCTGATACCTCAGAGCAGTCAGAGGAGGCCATGCAAGTGGAATCTGTGTATGAAGACAGTGATAGTCCCATGGAATGCACATTCTGTGCTGGAAGCGAAATAGAGGCCTTCCAGAGTCATTGAGCGAAGGAAGCCTTTTCGCTGTTACATATTTGAATACTGTGAAGTTAACAGTGTTTGGTTATTTATTTCACACCTTTAAAAATCTGCTGTAAAGACTTATTTTGCCACGTACCGGAGTGTATATCCTTTGTTTTTGAACCCTTAGTGCTTAAAGGGGAAAATAAAGCCTGTTTTTTTTTTCCACCACTTTTGTGCAAGTCTGAATCTCTTCAGGAGTAGGTAACGAGGCTGACACAAGGCTCTGACCCACGACCCTCGCACCTGGCCAACCCTGATTAACAACATCTTAGTGACCCCCCCCCCGGCTCCAGCCCTCCGGTGGAACTACTACGCCGCCACCAGGGGGTGCTGTGCGGCCGGGGCGCGGCGTCACACTATGCACATACTCACTGCTAACAGAATACCTGGCCTCAGTCATACATTCTAAACAAAGAATGATCCTTACCAACACTGAATATAGAACAAGTTATCACAAACTGATAAAAGAAATATATAGACAAAAATTAGACTGAAACCCCAAGAAGCCAGACTATGCATACAGTGCATATCAGAAAAATAGAAATACAATGCATTTCCCCCCGTAATTTGCCAGATATTAAAATAGCAGATGATATCAATTCCAAAAACTGACATATTATGTTTTGACCTTTGTTGTCTGGCCGTTTTATTTTTCTAATAGTGTTGGTCCTAGTCTCTGGCTTTTGCTTTCTGACTCTTAACTTTCTCACCAGGGTTTCCAGAACAGTCACCCACTTCTCTCTCCTCCTGTCTTCTTCATTTTCTCCTCTATATATATCTCTGACATTGATCTTTTCCATTCAGCTTTCTTCCATTTATTTTTCTGTCTCTGTCCACTCAGATTTTAATCTTATTTTACTGCATCTATGTACAGCTTTGCATGTTTTTTCTCACCTGGTCCCCTTATTTCCCAATCCCCCTCCTCCCCCAGCATCTCCTCTCTCTGTCTCTTCCTCTCCTTCCAGCATTTCATCTCACTCTCTCCCTTTCCTTCCAGCATCTGCTTTCGCTCTCCCTTCAGCATCTTCTCTCACTCTCCCCTTCCTTCAGCATCTTTTCTCTTTTTCCCACCTTTAATCAAGCATCTCTCTCTCCCCACCTCTGTCTAGCATCTCCCATCTGTCTTCCTACTCCCCCTCCCATGTCCAGTGTCCCCCCCCCTGAGAATTCCAATCTCCCCTCTATATTCCTATTCCACCTATCTCATGTCTAGGTTCCACCTGTGTGTCCCTATTTCTAACAACTCCTTTCTGTTTCCCTAATCCCCCTTGAATCCAGCATCTGCCCCGTCACCCTATTCTCTCCCTGTGTTTAGCATTCCCTCTCTGTGTCTCTGTCAACCTCCTATGTCCAGCACCTCCCTTCTGTGCTCCTATTCCTTCAACTGTAGGTATCAGTATCTCCCTGTCACCTTATTCCCCCATCGTTTTGCATCTCCCCTCTACACCTTTATCACCCTATTTCCCCTTGTTCAGCACACTTACTCATATTCAGCATCATCTCATTTTTGTCCCTATTCTTCCTCCCCCTTCCAGTCTGAAGCCAGAGTATCCCCTTTTACTCTTTCAGCATCTCCCATGTCCATCATTTCCTCCCCTCCCTTCCCTATTCAGCCTTCCAGAATATCCTCTCTTTTAGTGTCTCCCAGGTTCACCCTCTCCTCCCCCTCTGATTCAGCCTTCCAGAATATCCTCTCTTTCAGTTTCTCCCATGTTCACCATCTCCTCCCCCCACCCTGATTCAGCTTCTCCTCTTCCCCACACGACACTAGGCCACTGTTCAACTCTTCCCCCCTCAGTGCCCATTCTCTTCCGTCACTGCCATTGCTGCTTGCTGGGACTGCGACAACGGCAATAAAACACAAAAGAAGAACAGATCCTGCAAGTTCATAGCGCCGCTCACAGCTCTGCTGGTCCTGCCTCTTCTGAAGAAAACTTCCTGTTTCTGAGGGGTGGGACTGGCATAGCTGTCAGCGGCACTATGAACTTGCAGTCAGCTCTTTATCGTCTTATTGCTGCTGCCACAGGTCCTGGTAAGTGGCATCGGAGATGAGCACTGGCATGGGGAAGGAGCTGAACAGAAGCAGGTATATACAGGACCATCTGAAAATGCTTGAGAGAGGAAGGTAATGGTGTGTGAGGGGGGCCGAAAGTATATGACTTGGCATGTCTGCTTTCTTCATATTTTGTAGTGAATGCACTTCCCCAATAGCATTCCTTGACTTGATTGTAATGCCTTCCCAGGAATACACTAGTCAGTTATTTTCTATAAATAACATGTTTCCCTGCCTCTCAGCACTCAAAAGGTCACTGCTATCAACATACCTTAGCTGCCAAAAGCAGCCAGTAAAGTTCTTCTAATAGTGGCTGTGCTGGAGACCACCTAGGCACTCCCAAAACAACTCTTGCCGGTGATTTTTCACTACATGTAAGCATCACATTTTTTCTCAGTTCCTACATAGAACTACATAGTCCAAATGAGGCCAGGCCCAGAATTAAGCAAAGGCAACATAGGCAACTGCCTAGGGCAGCAAATTTTGAAGATTCCAAAAAGGAGCTTGCTCATGCCCATTATAGGGCTATGTGCATGTGCAGCTTCAAATGATTTACCACTGTGGCATTATAGTCTTCCTCTGCTCCTCCTCTGACTCTCCAGTCTTTGTGCTATCTGTCCTCCCTCCCCACCGCGCTTCTAGGATCTCCAGTCTAGTTTTCCCTGTGGGCACAAAAATCTTAAATCAGCCCTAAATGAGGTATAATTAGGGAGGAGTGTCCTAGTGGTTGGGGCAAGGTACCACAGGCCGGAAGGTCGGTGGTTCAAATCCCACTAGAGGACAGCAACCTTGGGCCAGAAGGACTGGGGTTTCTAGTCCCACAGGTGCTCCTTGTGGTCTTGGGCAAGTCACTTAACCCTCCATTGCCCATGTTCCCTGTAAGTATTAGTGTATGTGTCTCATATCCCCTCGTGTTAAAATGTATCCCCAATTGTGTTGTGACCACTTTGATTGAAGGATAAGGTGGTATACAAAACTGTCTAAATAAATAATTAAAGCTTGAGCCACTGTTCTCAAAACTTCTAAATCCAACAAATCATAGCTTCTGCACCATTTCAATGTAAAAATAGCTACTTTGCTACATGCAAAATTTCCATCTCCAGATCTCTAATGCATCAAGGAGACTGATAAAGCCCTCATCGAGAAGACTGAAAAAGTCCAAAATCCAATTTCACTGGAGTTGGAGGGAATGTCAGGTCAGACCAACCTACATGTAAAAATGTATTTTCTGTGCATTTAGAAAATGAAGAGGGATCTAGCTAATCTTGAAGAATTTGGCAGCTGAGATTTAATGCTAAAAAATACAGGGTCATGCATTTGGGCTGCAAAAATCCAAGGGAGAGAAATGGCCAGCAGAAAAAAGGAGGTGATAGTGCCTCTGTATAAGTCTCTGGTGTGACCTCATTTGGAGTATTGTGTGCAGTTCTGGAAACCACACCTTCAAAAGGATATAAACAGGTTGGAATCGGTGCAGAGGGTGACTACCAAAATGGTTAGTGGTCTTCATTATAAGCCATATGGGGACAGACTTAAGATGTTAATATGTATCGATTAACCGCGGCAACCGTCTGGAAGCAAGCATTGCCTCTGGCATTCTCATGCTGGTTGGAACGGCTGTGGGATATCTACGCCATGGAACGCGGGGTGGCGGTCAGGAGAATGCGCCTATCCCAGTTTGAACAGGTGTGGGAAGCCTTTGTCTTGAAGTATGGCTCACGTTCCACAATGTCTTTGATAATTTAGTTGAAGACATTGGATAGAAGCCTCCCATTGTCGCGGAGGGTCATCTTTCTTCCTTCCCTAGTGCTGTCTGACTGGCCGGACAACCCCTATATGATAGAGTTGGAAGCAAAGGGTAGATGGAAGTCGGGATGCTTGACTTTAAATGGCGTAAACAGCAGGACATCATCTGCGTAGATCAGACTGGAGATATTGTAGGAGCGGATAAGAACATAAGATATGCCATACTGGGTCAGACCAAGGTCCATCAAGCCCAGTATCCTGTTTCCAACAGTGGCCAATCTAGGTCATACGTACCTAGCAGTTTCCCCAAAAGACACAGGTTCCGTAATGCTTGTACTGGGTCAAGCATTGATATCCTGGGTCCCTTCTTAATAATGGTTTATGGACCTTTCCTCCAGGAACTTGTCCAAACCTTTTTTAAACCCAGCTACACTAACAGCCTTTACTACATCCTCCGGTAACAAATTCCAGAGTTTGATTACACGTTGAGTGAAGAAATATTTTCTTTTATTAGTTTTAAATAGTTTACCCCGTAGCTTCATTGCATGTCCCCTAGTCTTTCTATATTCTGATAACATAAACAATCGATCTACGTTTATTTATTTTATTTATTTATTTATTTAGTAAACATTTGTATACCGCTGCCTCCTACGATCAGCAGCGGTTTACTTTACAGAATCATAATGTATCGTACAATACATTGATTTTTAGGATACAGATTTCGATTGGGCGATGATTTACATAAAACAGGAAATAGCAATTATACATTGGATTGGGGCTCTCAAATCTAAATATACATTTGATTGTAGTTGCGTTGGTGGGGCCTAGAATATACATATATACAAGATTACAAACCGGTATTCTAAATGCCGTCGTGGCAGGCAAAAGCCATCTAGTTGCGGTAAGGCGTCGCACTTAGGTCAGGTTGTAGTGAGTCTGAAATAAGTGGGTTTTGAGTTTCCTTCTGAATTCACTCAAATTATTGGTCAGTCGCAACTCGTGTGGGAGTTGGTTCCAGAGTATTGGTGCGGT
Organism: Ichthyophis bannanicus; assembly: GCA_033557465.1. Classification (NCBI taxonomy): domain Eukaryota; kingdom Metazoa; phylum Chordata; class Amphibia; order Gymnophiona; family Ichthyophiidae; genus Ichthyophis; species Ichthyophis bannanicus. Next base: position 347,907,150 of record CM066031.1, on the reverse strand, counting down.
ATATGTGAATGCTCTATTGCTTGTTTCTGCTTTGACAGTTCTTATGCTGGTCGGAACACAGAGAGCGTTGAGATTTATGGTTCTTCTGTTCCTGTTGTGTGGCTGAATAGTGATTAGGTTATCGAGGTAGGAGGGTGCAATGTTGTGAATGAGCTTAAACGTTGTTATGAGAAGTTTGAAAATGATGCAAGCGGTCACCGGGAGCCAATGCAGTTCCATTAGCACTGGGGTTATGTGATCCGTGACGCTTTTTTCCATGATGACTCTTGCAGCAACATTTTGAGCCATTTGCAGGATATTTAGGGTGTTCTTCGGCAGGCCTTGCAGAATGGCGTTGCAGTAATCTAGGTGAGGAATGATGAGGGCTTGTGCCACAGTCCTGAAGTCAGATTTCTCGAGGATATTGCGAAGTGGTTGAAGAACTTTTAATTTGTAAAAAATGGCTCGGTTAACTGTTCGGAGGTGTTTATCCATCTTAAGGTTGCTGTCTAGTAGGACCCCTAGATATTTTATTGTAGGCTTCGTATGATATATGTTTTTGTTAAGGGTGACCGTGGTGGGCGGGATGCAATTGGTTTTCTTAGAGATAAACATGACCTCTGTTTTCTTGTGGTTTATTGACATGTTGTTTTGTTGAAGCCATGTTTGGAGCATGTCAAGGCATTCTTCTAGTGGAGTGAAATCCGGTTGTGTTATGTTGAGGTGCGTATACAGCATCACATCGTCCGCATATATGTGATAATTGATGTTGCACTTCCGGAAGATCTCGCAGACCGGTTTTATATACAAATTGAATAGGAGCGATGATAAGGCGGACCCTTGAGGAATCCCCTGGGTTTGGGGGAAGGCATCGGCTTTATCATCGTTGAATTGAACTTGTTGCATCCTATTGGATATGTATGATGCAAACCACTTTAAAGGGGTCCCTGTTATACCTATGGATGCAAGACGGTTTAAGAGGGTGCTGTGATGCACTGTATCAAATGCAGCTGAGATGTCGATAAATATAAGTATGAACATCGCATTTTTGTTCTCGAGGCCTCTGAGGAGGTTGTCAAGGAGTGCCAACAGTAGGGTTTCTACTCCGTGATGCTGATGAAACCCATATTGATGCATATCTAATGCTTCCCTGTCGTCAATGTGATCCTGTAGCTGCTGCTGAACCGCTTTTTCGTTTGTTTTAGCTAAGAATGCTATGCTTGAGATCGGGCGATATGATGCAGGATCACTTTTGTTAAGTGTTTTGTTCTTTAAGATGGGTCTTATAAGTGATCTCTTGAGATGGGTCGGCATTGTTCCTTGTTGGAGTGACTGGTTAACAATGTAGGAGATCGGTTTTGCAATTTCTTTCTTAGTTGCTTTTATCCAAGCCGCTGGGCATGGGTCCAGAGGGGAGGTGGTGGAGTTTAAATTGGTTATGATGTTTATGACCTGTTGTTCACCTAATTGCTGGAAGGTATTCCATTCTGCTGCGGACTCTGATTGCGGGACGGTGTCGGTTTCTCGAGGAGTGAGGACTAAAGCCATGCTTTGATCGATGATTGTGGGTACTTGCGGGTGTAGTTTCTTGGCGTAATAGTCTGCGAGCGTCTGGGCCTTTATTTCGTCGGCATAGACGGTGTCCTGGGAGGTTTTGGTGAGTGATTTAACAAGCTCAAATAGCTCTCTGGGTCTATTAAGAGCTGTATTGAGTAGGTTAGTGTGATGAACCTTTTTTGCAAGGTTGACCTCATTCTTTACCCGTTCCACTCCGTTCATTAATTTATAGACTTCTATCATATCTCCCCTCAGCCGTCTCTTTTCCAGGTTAAAGAGCCCTAACCTTTTTAGCCTTTCTTCATAGGAGTATCCTTCCATCCCCTTTACCATTTTGGTATGCTCGAGATTGGGCGATAAGGTATGCTCGAGAGGTAAGGTATGCAGAGGTATGCTCGAGACTGGGTAAACAACTTCCTTTGGAGGCGGGACAATGCTGCACGGAGCCCGTCAAGAGACAGGAAGGCTTCGCAACGGTTTTACTGGCATAGCCACGGTTCCCTAAGAGGCAGGGAGCCGCAGCTGCATTAGAAGGGACTGGGAGACGGTGAGTTTGCTGCTGCCGAGAAGCGGACTCGGCAGCGGCAGCAACTTGTGTGCTTTTTTTTTTTTAACGGTGGAGTGAGGCAACCCCCGCTAAATCCTGTGGCGACCCCCGTGGGGGTTGCGACCCACAGGTTGAGAACCGCTGCTATAAAGACAATGTGCATTTACATTTACTTGGGAGCAGGTGTAAATATACATGGCTACAATACATGTGTAGGTGGTATTTTATAAACTATGCACATATTTCATGTCACTGCCTGTGTCCCACTCAAACTACGCATCTGAACACACCTACACATTGCATTGAAGTACATGCCATCTTGTCACTGCACATACTTTTATGCATATAACCTATGGAGTAAGTTTATTAGAATCCTTTTTGCGCATGCAAAATGGAGTTCACATGGACAATATCCTTTATGAAATTATAGCCATAGAGTGCTCTTGGTTATTTTTGCCTCACAACACTCTGCAGTTCACTCATGTGTCCATCTATAGTTAAGGCTCCTTCATAACACTGATCATGGCACCCCACAGGGGGAAAATTAACATGGAAGAGTGCATCTTTCAAAACCGCAAAAGGACTTGTAGACATTATGGGCCTCATGCAGAGATGCGGGTTGCAGGACATGCAGCCCTGCTAGCCATCTGGGCCCAATTCCCCCACTGGCTCTCCCCATAGTCCTGATGCTCAGGATGGGGAGAGCCGGTGGGGGGCGGGAGGGGGCAGGATCAAGGCAGAGCGGGGGCGGGCCAACCCGGCAGCATGTACAGGGCCGATTCAGGTCATGGCCCTGTATGTTCTGCCGGGCCCGTGGGGTCATGCTGTTTATTCCACCTCAAAGGTGGAATAAGCAGCGCTTTTGGCATGATTGGGGCTGGGTATTCCCCTCCTGTGGCCGGATGCGGGTGCGGGTCCCTGTCACCTAATCCAGGCCATGGCAGGCAAGCCTTGGGTCGGGTGGCAGGGAAAAGGGGGGCCGGAACCATGGGAGTCAGGGGCGCCTGTGGGGAGGATGTCCCCGCAAGCGGCAGGAGCACACCAGGCCGTCCTTGGGCTTGATTCTGACCACCGTGGGAACGTTTTGTTCCCGTGGTCCAGAATCAGGTCCAAATGGGTCTGTATTGCTTGAGGCCCGGACGTGCCCCTCTCTGAATCGGGTTCCACTGCAACAAGTTCATAAAAGCCAAAAAAAGAATTCCTTCACAGAAGTATCCTCTTTGGCAGTGTGAAATCAAAATGAAGCCTGCTCCATTGTGGTAATATCTGTAGTTTCATCCACAATTATATTGTAGAAAACAGCTTCTTAAATCTTCATCACTAATATATAGAGAATATTATGGAAGTAACTTTATAACCATCTTCTGTGCATAAAATGCAGATTTATGAGTATAAATTAGGTCATGCTTGAAGGTGCGTGCAGTTCATTTAGGAGCATGCCTATAGAACAGGCATGCTGAGAGGAGGAGTTTGGGTAGAGCATAGGTGGAGTTGCAATTTACGCACATACTTCACATGCTACATTTCTGTCTGCTCCTATGTGTCTTTATAACATAGACTAAAAATAGGTGCCCTGTTATAAAATTACCCTCTATGAGTTATAGTTTGAGGCATGGCATCCACAGTGGAATGTCAAATCCATTTATAATTTGTATGATTCAACTATAATCTCAGCTGGGGACTCTTATCAGCACAAAGCAGCAAGAACTAACTAAAGTTTGACCGTGAACATGAACTGCCAGACCTTGCGAGGCAGCTACCCTTTTGTTTTCTGACCAAGTGCAGGACTGGTCCGTCCACTAGGCGAGCTAGGTGGCTGCCTAGGATGACTGTCCTGGGTAAGCAGCTTTGTGCCGCTGCTTTGTTGCCTGCAGTAGACCATGTGCTTCAGCACACATGACCTGCTGCTTCTAATTTTCCTCCAACGCAACTTACCGTTGGAAGGGGGGGGGGTCAGAAGCTGCAGGCCTTGTGTGCTGAAGCACATGGCATGTGGCAGCACAAAGCTGCCGCTTTTAAAATGCTGCTGTGGCTCGGTGGGGGTGGCATGGCATGGCCAGGGTCTCTGGTGGGGGCGGCTTGGTGTGCAGGGAAGCAGTGTAGCTGAGATTTCTGCCTATGATGGCAGAGGCCCTTGAGCCGGCCCTGACCAAGTGGCATGCGCATTTCCATCACCTTCAACAGCAGCAATAGCCTGAACCGCTGTACGATGAACATATCAATTTTGGTTGATTCTCTTTCTATACCCTCTCAATTTAAATATAGGGTTTGTAGCATAAAAGTAGCAGTACATTATCTCCTCTTTACTGCAGAAGTCCACTTAACTGTAGTTAATCCTCTTAACTTTTTCATTGATTTCTGTGGTTTATTTCCTGCCACATTGGGTCCATGAACATGCTCACCATGGCCTATATCCGAGACAGGGATGTTATCTGTAGCTGCAGGGTCTGCACCAATGTTCCCTCTAATTTTCTGTAGGCTGTGTGCGCATAAAATATCAGCTGTGTGCAGCTTTTGAAGGAAGGTTAAATTTTTGTGCGCCACATAACGACACTCGGAGTTATATTTATTTATTTTTTTATTTATTTATTTAACATCTCTTATATACCGCACTATTATCATCAGCGCGGTTTACATGGAACCAAACATATACATACAGAAAAACTGTAGTGCATTTTACAAGTAACAGGAATTTGAACTTGGTAATAAAGGGAAATTATGTACATTATGTAACTATATACAGTAGTCTATACACATTAGTCACAGTTGAAGTTGTCTTGACCTGAGTATGGATGTAGTATTTCTCTTGTGCAAAACTAAATTGGGAAATAGCTTAAGAAGAGGTGGTGTTTGAGACTTTTTCTGAATTGTGTTAGGCTGGCTATGGCTCGCAGTTCTGGTGGGAGTGCATTCCAAGCTATTGGGGCATGAATGCTGAAGGCTCTTTTAGATGTTTCCTTAGTGTATCTGATTGTTTGTCTTGGGATTGTTAATGAGTTTATAGCAGTTGATCTTCTGGATCTATTGGGAGTCTGTGTGTGTAAAAGGTTGAATACAGTATGTACGTATATACACGTCAGAATACAGTATGTACAACACAATGATTTTAATAAATTAAATGAAAATAGACGATTACTAAATGAAACGGGAAATTTCTAGTAATTACAATCATAACTTTTAAATTTTAAGACGTCTGTGTTGTTTTCTATCAGAATCAGAGCCGTAATTTTTGTGCACTCTGTTGTAAAGTATGTGTGCGCGCGCACACGCGCACAGCTTAGAGGGAACAGTGGTCTGCACTATCATTAACCATATCGTTAGCCCTAGATCGTAAGCTATGGATTTGCAGCTTTTTATCCTGGATGATGTGCAGCTAATATGTATTTTTCTTTTTCTTTCCTACCAAACTTCAATTGTAGTGTCGCCTTGCTGAGATTTGGTATAGATTTTATACAACGGTTCACCACATGAAGGTACTTAGGGAGACTTGAAGAGGAAACTTTATTCCCTCCCACTAAGAGATGCACAGCAATTCACCAATAGCTGCTCATAAATGTTATACTGTGCTCCCCTTTGACCCCTTTGGTGGCTTTGAAATCTTTCTTATGCTTTTTCACAAGTTGAGAGCTTGTCTTAACAAAAGCTTCCAAGGCATCACTGACGCCTTTGGAAGAGGAGCATTCATTGCATTGGATTTGCAACTGATGCTACGGAATGCTTTGCCTTTTCATAGGAAAGCCCCTCCGAGGTTCTCTTCCAAATATCCTTGTACTGGTGGCCTGGTGGCTTTCCTTCACACTAATGTTTGAGGACATTTCCTCACAAATGAATACGTTTCCATCTTGGAACGTATTTTCTGTAGAAAGTCTAGTCAAGCTGACAGTAGAACATACAACAGTGCTATTAGGACAAATCTGAGCACATATTTTATGCTTTTTTTTGTTAGAAATCTTTCTGTAGTGGTGAAGTTCCAAATCTCAGACAAAGAATGAGAACTGTGTAGAGGAGAAAAGATGTTATTTACTCATTCATTCACTGAGACCATAAGAATAATTATTTCTATTGTGTATGAAAACCCTGGATTCTCAGTTATCCTGCACACTTGAGAGCATTTGCTTGGCTGAAGCAGTTCCGAGAGCAGCATAGTCCCCTTATTTTCCACTTTTAGAGAAACTGCTTCTCTCCCTCCTCCCCTCCCCACATGCTCAGACACACATGACTAAAGATAAAATGGAGATGGGAGTGTTTTTCTGTTGAAAGCAAGGGCCCAGGACACAGGAATTTTGCTATTACAACTATCCCAGCTGCAAAAGCAAATCATGGTTCTCTCAGCTCCTTATGTACCCTAGAGAGCTGATGCTGCAGGAAAGAAATTCTTCAGGCTGTTTCTAAGCAAAAAATAACTGCTCTTCCTGCTGGCAGGGCAGGTCTACTGAGGCCTCTTAATTTGTAGATGCCTTCCACTAGTCTGTAATTCTTTCCTTGTCTCCCTATAGGCACCAGACTCTTCCATTGTTTCTTCATAGTCAAGGATTGTCCTCTGTCCTCTTCCCCTTCTTATCTTTGCAAAAACAAATAAACAAAAGCAGCAGTGTGCTTCCTGAGAACTTCTGTGTAGTGACAAAGACAATGTAGATCTGATGAACTTGACATCCTGTGAACGTTCTAATGCTACCTGATAGCCAAGGGCAAGGGGGACATTAATCCCCCTCTCTACCAGAAATCCTGGAAGTGGCTTGAACCCCACTACCCCTTGAAGCATAGAACCCTGAAGAGGATCACCATCTTCACGGTGAATTCATTACACCTGTATTCCATTGTGCTATCTGATAGACTACTAAATGTAAAGAAGAGAAACACATATCTGTATTTTAAAACAGCATGCTACCACATTAGTGCATGTTAATGCCATTCAAGGCATTATTAGTAAATCAGTCCATTCCTTAAAATGGGGCCTGCAGTAAATAATGCGGATTAATGCATGTTAGTGCGCAGTAACACGGGAGCATCTTTTAGTAAATCTAGCCCTTACAGTAAAGTATATTTTATTTATTTATTTGTCAAGATTTACTACACTGCTACATGAAAAAGTCCATCTAAGCAGTATACACTCTCCAGAAATTATTTTCAATACAAAGAATACTATAGGTAGAAAAAGAAGGGTGGTGTAAGACAAGGACAACAGACCAAAGGAAGGGAAAATGCATAGCACAACTGGTGCTACAAGTCCAAAAACATAAATCGAGATACAATAGGGAAAGGAGAAGAATAGCTATAACTACTGAAGAGCTTGGGTGGAAATAATTTGATATCCATCCACAGTATGATTCATTGCCCTTTTCCTTTCTACTGGGTACTAAATAGGAAGCCAGTGTTGCTCATAAAGGAGAGGTATCATATGGTCAAATTTCCATGCTTTGTACAGATTCTTTATCACGGTATTCTGGATAAGTTTTAGTCTGTTAAGATGGAAGAGTGGGATGCCTGACAGAACCAAATTGCAGTAATCCAGCATGTAATAGTGTCTTCAAGGCTCTGTCATCCAAATAGGGGCTTACAGCCACATTTTACCAAGGACGTCCAAGTGCAGTCTGGGACGTCAAAGCCAGAATGTCTGAAAAAAAATCAGGCACGTGCAAGTTTAGGCACAATTGTAGAAACATGGACATCCCCAGAATATGGAACTCCCTATTGGAAAATCTAAAATCCTTGGACGATACCCATGACTTCAGGAAAAGATTAAAGATCTTCTGTTCACCAAATACTTTGCAACTGTTACATAACACCATAACCCTCCATAGCCCATGTTCCCTGTAAAATAGTTATCTCCAAGTTATAATGCCCTGTTCAATGTAATTTCAGTTTGTTCAATGTAAACCGCACTGATGCAGAATAGCGCGGTGTATAAGAGAATGTAAATAAATAAATCTCACCATCTCTGGGAAGCAGGAAATCAGTCCTCACTTATGGGTGACGTCTATGCTGACGGAGCCTGCGCAGAAGCATCTCCCCAACTTTCAAAGAAAACCTTTGGGAGATGCACTACACATGCATGGTCCCCTTTTTGCTCAGAGGTGCCATTTGCCTCAGTTTCCTTTTTTTCCGCGGCGCCCTTCAGATGTCCAGTTTCCTTCGGAAAAAGTGTGATTTATTTTGTTAGGTTTTGTCCGTTTTGCGTACTGGTTCCTTCCCGCCCCCAAGCCAGCTCTCCTCTGAGTTGCTCCTTGGGTTCATTCATTCATTTTTTCCTTTTTCATTGAGGTATCCCTCGACGGGAGTTCTCGTCTTTTTTCAGCCCTTTTTCCGATGGCCTCCAGTAGCTTCAAGAAGCGTAACCAGTGTGGCAAAATGATATGGCTCACCAACTCGCATGACTGCTGCCTCTGGTGCTTCAACCTGGAGCCTAACTATTCCGACTGTGAACTCTGCAGAACTATGACCTCAAAGGCCTTAAGGAGCTGTCATCAAAAGCAGAAAAAATCTATTCAAAAATCCAACTCCGCACCAGAATCTCCGGCGACACCACGTCCAGGGCCCCCTCCGATACCTTGGTGCCCTGTGAGGCCAGAGCCTATTCGGATTCCCGCAGTCGAGGATCATCCATGCGGAAATCCCCGGAGGTGGAGCGCAAGAAGAAGAAACCCTCAAAGTCTGCCTCTGAGGACAGGTCCAGGAAGAAGGGGGAAATCCCACCCTAGGCCCCGCAGTCCCAGGCGTGAGTCTGAGGAGTTAAGAATATAAGATATACCATACTGGGTAAGACCAAGGTCCATCAAGCCCAGCATCCTATTTCCAACAGTGGCCAAGCTAGGTCATAAGTACCTAGCAGTCTCCCCAAAAAAGACACAGGTTCCTCAATGCTTGTATTGGGTCAAACAGTAATATCCTGGGTCCCTTTTAATAATGGTTTATGGACCTTTCCACCAGGAACTTGTCCAAACCTTTTTTAAACCCAGCTGCACTAACAGCTTTTACTACATGCTCCGGTAACGAATTCCAGAGTTTGATTACACGTAGAGTGAAAAAATATGTTCTCTTATTAATTTTAAATAGGTTACCCTGTAGCTTCATTGCATGTCCCCTAGTCTTTTTATATTCTGATGATGTAAACAATCTATCTATGTTTACCCGTTCCACTCCATTCATTAATTTATAGACCTCTATCATATATCCCCTCAGCTGTCTCTTTTCCAGGTTGAAGAGCCCTAACCTTTTTAGCCCCTCTTCATAGGAGTATTCTTCCATCCCCTTTACCATTTTGGTGGCTCTTCTCTGAACCTTTTCTAATAATGCTATATCCTTTTTAAGATTCGGTGACCAGAATTGCACACACTATTCAAGGTGCGGTCGCACCATGGAACGATACAGAGGCATTATGATATCCTTTGTTTTATTTTCCATTCCTTTCCTAATGATAGCTAGAATTCTATTTGCTCTCTTGGCCGCCACTGCACACTGGGCGGAGGGTTTTAACATATTATCCACGATGACGCCCAAATCTTTTTTCTGGGTGGTAGTTCCCAAAGTGGAACCTTGCATCGTGTAACCATAATTTGGGTTGTTCTTCCCTAGGTGCTTAACTTTGCACTTGTTCACATTAAATTTCATCTGCCATTTGGATGCCCAATCTTCCAATTTATCAAGATCCTCTTGCAATTTTCCACAATCCTCTTGGGTTTTAACAACTTTAAATAGTTTTATGTCATCTGCAAATTTGATAACCTCACTCGTTATTCCCTTTTGTAGGTCATTTATGAATATGTCAAAAAGCAGCAGACCCAGCATAGATCCCTGCGGTACTCCACTATTCACCTTTTTCCATTGGGAAAATTGGCCATTTAGCCCTACCCTCTGCTTTCTATCTGTTAACCAGTTCCTGATCCACAATAGTAACTATAACTATAAACTATAAACTACACTGTCTCCTATCCCATGACTTTTTAGTTTTGCCAAAAGTCTCTGATGATGGACCTTGTCAAAGGCTTTCTGAAAGTCCAGATACACTATATCAACCGACTCACCTTTATCTACCTGTTTATTCCCACCTTCAAAAAAACATAACAGATTAGTAAAACAAGATCTTCCTAGTCTAAAGCCATGTTGGTTGTCTCCCATTAAACCATGACTATCTACATGTTGAGTAATTTTGTTCTTTATGATGGTTTCTACCATTTTTCCTGGTACTGACGTCAGGCTCACCGGTCTGTAGTTTCCCAGATCACCCCTGGAAACTTTTTAAAAATTGGCGTTACATTGGCGATCCTCCAATCTTCAGTATTACAGATGATTTTAATGATAGTTCACAGGTCTGCAATCTCATATTTCAGTTCTTTCAACACCCTTGGATGTATACCATCCGGTCCAGGTGATTTTCTACTCTTCAGTTTATCAAATAGTTGTAATTCATCTTCCCAGTGTATCGATATTTCTTTCAATTCTTCCGCAATATCACCTTTAAATACCATTTCAGTCATGGGTACCAGCCCTACATCTTCCTCAGTAAAGACCGAAGCAAAGAATTCATTCAGTCTCTCCGCTATAGCCTTGTCCCCTCTTACTGGCCCTTTTACCCCTCTGTCATCTAATGGTCCAACTCTCTCACAGGCTTTTTGCTACGAATGTACTTGAAAAAGTTTTTATTATGCGTTTTTGCTTCCACAGCAAGTTTCTTCTCAAATTCTCTCTTTGCCTGCCTTATCAATGCCTTGCATTTAACTTGCCAGTGCTTGTGCTGTTTCCAGTTTTCATCATTTAGCTCTTTTTTCCATTTCCTGAAAGATGCTTTTTTGGCAACAACAGCCTCTCTGACCTCACCTTTAAACGATGCTGGCAGTTTTTTGGACTTCCTTCCACTTTTCTTAAAGCGTGGAATACAGCTGGTCTGGGCTTCCAAGATAGTATTTTTCAACAACACCCAAGCATGATGTAAGTTTTTAACATTTGCAACTGCTCCTTTTAGTTTTTTAGTACTGTGGATTTACTTACCATCCCTCCTCAATTAATTAAATCAAACGCAATCATGCCATGATCACTATTGCCAAGTGGCCCCAACACCCTTATCTCTTGCACCAGATCTGGTGTTCCACTAAGGACTAGGTCTAATATGGCTTCCCCTCTGGTCGGTTCATGAACCAGCTGCTCCAAGAAGTAGTCATTTATTTCATCTAGAATCTTTATCTCCCTAGCATGTCCTGCCATGAAACTGACCCAGTCAATACTGGGGTAATTGAAATCACCCATTATTATTACTGTTTTGTAACTTTTGTTAGCTTCCCTGATTTCGTTGAGCATTTCATCATCCATATTTCAAGCTGCTCCGCATGGAGTCGTTGGCACCCACCGACTGGCCTCAGACTTCCAAGGCCATCCTATTCGAGGACTCCCCTTCGACAATACCAACACCAAGCCCAAAGCCCTTGGTGCCTGCATCGAAGGCTGCGGAGTCAACTGGTATGGAGACAATAATGGCAACTTTAGAGATCAGTTTATCTGCCCTTATGGCCATGCAGCGGGTGTTTATGTCTGGCTCATCCAGTTGATCCACCTCATCCTCGAGAGAGCCCCCCAGCACAGGATGAGGTCCGGCCCGCTCCTTGGAGCACCGGTCTTCCCAGTGAGCTCCTGCAGCTCAGACCACAGATCCTCTGGAGGTCGCAGACCTTGATCGAGGTGATTGCGTGGCATCGGACTCATAGTCGGACTTCAAGTCTGAATGGGAGACCGAGGACAGAGTCTCCGGACATGAGGCGACCCTGAGATGTGACTGCGGACCCGTCTCGCCCGATGCCCCGATGCCGTTCTCCACCCCTGGACGTCGCTTTCATCAATTTTGTGCGGGACATGGCCAAGGCTCTCACTTTTGAGACCGAAGATGAGAAAGGACTTGCACACCAAGGAATTGGAGATACTCCAATATGAGGCACCCAGTAAGGAAACCCTTACAGTATCAGTGCCCCCAGTCCTCGATCTCCTCCTCCTCCAGATGTGGGAAACACTGGCATCAGTACCAATCATCAGTATTTGCCTGGATGCCATGTACTGGGTGCACTGAAGCTCTGGGTTCCAAATGACTCAGGTTCCACACAACTCGATGGTCATGGAGTTGGCCATGTGTTGGCTTAAAGGCCAAAAAACTCATTCATCGGTGCCACCCAGCAGGGAGGCCCAAATCCTCGACCGGAAGGCCTTTCAGGGCTCGATGCTAACTTGCTGGATCCAGTCCTATCAGCTCTATATTGGCATGTACCTGAAGGAACTGTTGAAGGAGCTTGGTGGATTTTTGGCAGGCATTGATGGGGAACCCCTACAGAGGTTCAAAACCCTGACCTCGGCGGTGAAAGGGTGATCAAAGTTTTTATCTCAAGCATCCTATGATGGCTTCGAGTCTTCAGCCAGGGTGGCCGCCACAGGCATTGGGGCATGACGCCAAGCATGGCTACAGTCATCTGACCTAGAGCAATGGTTGCAGGACAAACTGATTGATGTCCCCTGCAAAGGAGAGAACCTATTTGGGAAACCCATGGCAGACAAGGCTGCAGAAATAGAAGGCCTCGGTGTAACTCCAGAAGAAAGACCCAGGGAAGAAGCACTTCTTCCTGATGAAGAAGGGGGGCTTTGGCGGTACACTGCATTTCTATGCCTTCTTGACCCCTCAACATGGCCAGCAGCAAAAAGGTCAGGGACTTGGTCCCTGAAAGCAAAAGACCCAGAAATCCCAGGCACTGGCCCCGGCCCAGCCTGGGGGGAGCTTTTAACTGCCTGGGCGTAACCTCCCCACCCCCAGGGGGTCCTCTGCAGCCCACAGGGGAGTGCCTAGCCCTGTTTGCCCACAGGTGGACAGCCATCACCTCCGATACCTGGGTGTTACAAGTGGTCGAGGAGGGCTACCTCCTCCACCTACAGAAGGTGCCATCCTCGTACTTTGCAGGAGACCCCACCAGACCTCTCCTTCACCAGACCTTGCTTCTCACCAAGCTTGCAGGTCTAATCCAGGAGAAGGCAGTGGAGCCAGTGCTGAAACATCTCTGGGGCACAGGCTTCTACTCCAGGTATTTCCTTGTCCCCAAGAGGACAGGGGACCTTAGGGAACCTGCAAGAGCTCAACAGGTTTCTGGTCAGGGAGACGTTCAAGATCCTCTCCCTTGAGACACTGCTGCCATTCCTCCAGAAGGGAGATTGGCTATGCTCCTTAGACCTAAGGGATGCCTACATTCACATCCTAATTCATCCCAGCCACAGAAAATACCTCCAGGTCATGGTGGGGGGACAGCACTACCAATACAGGGTGCTACCCTTTGATCTGGCCTCATCACCAAGGGTCTTCACAAAGTGCCTTGCGGTGGTCGCAGCCCACCTCGTGCTCCAAGGGGTCTTTGTCTTCACTTATCTGGGCAACTGACTCATAAAGAGGGACACTGAAGCAGAGGTACAATGCACCACCAGGCCCACCATAAATGCCCTGCAGCACCTGGGGTTCATCATAAACTACCCCAAGTCCCACCTCACTCTGGCCCAGCGCCTAGAGTTCATAGGGGTGCAACTAGATACCCTCCGGGCAAAAGCCTTCCTCCCTCAGGAGAGGTCAGAACGCCTCAGGGAGTTAGCTGCAGAGGTACACCGACACTGGATGCTACCTGCCCAACTTCTACTCTTCCTGTTGGGACACATGGCCTCCACAGTTCACGTGACTCCATATGCCCACCTGCACATGAGGACAGCCCAGTATGCCTCTGCTCTCAGTGGACACAAGCCACAGGCAAGCTCGGGAACAAAGTGAAAGTGACCTGTCAGCTGGTGGACTACCTCAGTTGGTGGCAGATTCTATGTCACCTTCAGGCTGGGATGCCATTCCAGGCCCCCCCCCCCCCCGAAGGTCCTCACTACAGACACCTCCCTAATGGGCTGGTGAGTGCATTGTGTAGTCCTTCAGACGCAAGGTGACTGATCACAGAGGGAATCTTGGATGCAAACCCCTGGGAGGAGGGGGAATCAGATATGTTGGGGACATCACCTGTCAGGGTGCTCAGGGAGGGGACTGGATGACTTGAGAGGTCATTAGGGAAGGATTGATGTCAGGGGGATGGGGAAGTAATAGTGCTGCTTGCTCAAGGTGGGAACAAATTATAAAAAGCTGCCTCCATGCATGTTTGGGGAGTATTTGTACACTTTTTTTCCCTCTATGGAGCTTTTTAAAATGTTTGCTCCGCTTGACTTGAAGAGACATACAGATGCAGTCCTGCAGCTGTTTTACAAGAGACTCTACATTTGACAAAACCTCTTGTAAAATATAATGGGAATTTTCTATATCCCAACCTAGATGTGGGAATTCCCTCTCTAGTCTTAAGTCAATTTGTTTGTGCTAGCAATCCTAATTTGTGTCAAAAATCTTTCATCAAAACAAATGCATTAAAGAAAAAAACAGACATTGGAGTAAAAGGTTAAATGAACTGAAAATGTTTGCTTTGTGCAAATCCTTAAAATTAATAAACTGTTACATGGTGCTGTATCTAGGGACTGTGCTGGTGTGCAGGGCAGAATTAATCTTTTTATGGGCCCTAGACAAACAAACATGTTGGGCTTCCCATCATAATTTCCCCATGCCCTGTGTGACAAGGCAGAGCTGTCAGAGCGCAAGAAAAAGGGTTTTAAACACACTTTTTACTCTGAACCTGCCATAGATACAGGGCAAGAGAGGGTTAAAACCTCAGCACACAAAGTTGCAGGGCAGGAGAGACGTGAAAGGGAGCCACACCCTAGCTCTAGGCTGACAGGGAGAGCTAGTCTATCAGGGAAAGGGGTGAACTCTCGCCTGATTGGACAAACCAGTCCTCATAACCAGGAAGTGGTAGTTTCAAGGGAAGAAGAGGAGAAGGAGGAACAGTTAGAGAAAAAGGAAAGAGAGGAGGAGAACGAGGAGCTACACAGGCAACAGAAGCTGCAGGAACGGAGAAAGCAAAGCAGACATTCACCTTTGGCACAGCCAGGAGAAAGGGACTCCAAAGGAGCAGATATAGCCTTGGAGTCAGGCATTCTTCTCAGAGAGACAGAGAGAGCCGTGATTTCCCAAAGAGGCAGAGCTCGAAGCAAGAGGGACCAGGTGGGAACCAATTACTTGGACGGTTGCCAGCCACCTTGCATAGAGGAAGCCCCGTCTCGGGGAAAACAGCTGAAAGTCCTCCCAGGAAGGAATAGCCCTCAAGCAAAGCCAAAGCAGGTCAGAAAAGCCTATAAGTCTTTTAAACAAAGTATAGAGTCTTTGTCTGAAAGGGACAGAAGCATTTCTGCTGATAGTTTCCCTGGGAATAGACAGACAAGAGAGAAACTGGGTGGAAGGGAAATCCCAGTGTATGAAAGACAAACGTTGCCTCACAGCAGAGAACGTGTCAGAACCTGCAAGCTAGAGGCTAGCACAGGTGCACCTCAGCATGCTCTTAATTGGCAGCAGCGTGACACAAGCCTAGATACAGATTCTGATGAACAGGAGATATTAAGAGTGCCTGTAAAGCCTAGTCAGAAGAGATACGTACCTCCTCACCAGAGAATAAGACCCGGGCAAGTCAAGGAAGAAAGAAATCCTTATGCTCAGCTCTTTAAGAAGGTTAATAAACAGATGTCCCTGCAAGAGCGCAGGACAGTTAGAGAGAGGGGAGAGAAGCAGTTACAAAGTCTCCTCAAACACCTAAGAGCACTAGACTCGAGTAAGCCTTATATTCAAGAAGCTCCAGTTAGTGAAGAGGAACCAATGCAAACTGATATCCCATTATCTTATAGTAGTGGCTCTGAGATGGAATGTGGTATCTGCCAAAGAGACTTTTAATGTACAGCTTAAATATATGCAATATTTTAAGGCTGTTATAAAAGTGTTTTAGAGATTGGAGTTTAATTGCAGACAGGAAGCTTGTCTCACTGCCAATCTTATTTAATTGCCTAATTCCAAGAGATAGCTTCAGGAAACCTAGATTTCTTCTGGGAGAAGTTTTATACAGAAGAAAGGATTAAGTTCATGGAAGAAGCTTCAGTTTTACTTGGAGGCTAGAAGAGAAGTTCTTATGTAGATGTGGACCAGAGGAAAAACCACAACTTTGGAAGTTCTTTATTGAATGTCTTATGTGAGAAAAAGTATCGCTGTTAAGAAGAATATAGATGTTTTGGAAAGTGGAATGCACTAAGAGAAGCTAACCTTTGATTTACCTATTATACCCTGAGAAGTATCAGGAAGGCTGTTATACCGGACTTTATCTGTTATGTTTTGATATCCTTTGACCTCTGTTTTGGGGGGAAGAAAACCTGCTGGGAACAATAAACCTATTGTTTACCCTCAACCTACTTTGGCTGTGATCACTGGGCTACAACTACACAAGCACATCCAGGGAACAGCGATAACGGAGTAACATATGCTGTGCCCCCTCTCTTTACTGCCACCATACTGGGGTAGACGAGGGAGGGGTGTCACACCTGGCATAATCACATAATCTGTCTCTTCGCCACCGGTGGGTCTCAGAAAATTACAGCGCCCTGCTAGGTTCTGACTGCAGAAGAGAAAGTGGCAGCAGTGAGTAAGACATGTTGTTCCCCGCTTCTTCCTGGAGGATAATGCCCAGGAGATGGGAAAATATATAGACTTCTGCAGTTGACGGTGATTCTGGTCTGCCCCTGCTTTCTCTGCTGGGCAGCAACCGTCTTCCTGGGGTAGCACACCTATGGAAACTCCTGAATCATCTGATGGGGCTGTGTTAAATGCCTGACTTGCTTCAGGACCAGCTCTAGGCACAACCCCACTTCCTCCACATACCCCACTCCCTCCAGTAGTATATCGGCATGCCCTAATGAGCAGCTGGAATTTGTCAAGTGGCTGAGGTCGAGAATTGGGAGCGGATTGCATGGACAGCAGTCAGAAAATGGGTTTTAAAGGCTACCAACATGGAACCACTCATAAGAACATAAGATATGCCATACTGGGTCAGACCAAGGTCCATCAAGCCCAGTATCCTGTTTCCAACAGTGGCCAATCTAGATCATATGTACCTAGCAGTTTCCCCAAAAGACACAGGTTCCGCAATGCTTGTACTGGGTCAAGCATTGATAATCATGGGTCCCTTCTTAATAATGGTTTATGGACCTTTCCTCCAGGAACTTGTCCAAACCTTTTTTAAACCCAGCTACACTAACAGCCTTTACTACATCCTCCGGTAACAAATTCCAGAGTTTGATTACACGTTGAGTGAAAAAATATTTTCTTTTATTAGTCTTAAATAGTTTACCCTGTAACTTCATTGCATGTCCCCTAGTCTTTCTATATTCTGATAACGTAAACAATCAATCTACGTTTACCCGTTCCACTCCATTCATTAATTTATAGACTTCTATCATATCTCCCCTCAGCCGTCTCTTTTCCAGGTTAAAGAGCCCTAACCTTTTTAACCTTTCTTCATAGGAGTATCCTTCCATTCCCTTTACCATTTTGGTGGCTCTTCTCTGAACCTTTTCTAATAACGCTATATCCTTTTTAAGATACGGCGACCAGAATTGCACACAATATTCAAGGTGCGGTCTCACCATGGAAAGGTATGGAGGTATTATAATATCTTTTGTTTTATTTTCCATTCCTTTCCTTATGATACCTAGCATTCTATTTGCTCTCTTGGCTGCCGCTGCACACTGGGCCAAGGGTTTTAACATGTTATCCACAATGACGCCTAAATCTTTTTCCTGGGTGGTGGTTCCTAATGTGGAACCTTGCATCGTGTAACCATAGTTTGGGTTGTTCTTCCCTAGGTGCATAACTTTGCATTTGTCCATATTAAATTTCATCTGACATTTTGATGCCCAGTCTTCCAATTTATCAAGATCCTCTTGCAATTTTCCACAATCCTCTTGGGTTTTAACAACTTTAAATAGTTTTGTGTCATCTGCAAATTTGATAACCTCACTCGTTATTCCACTTTCCAGGTCATTTATGAATATGTCAAAAAGCAGCGGACCCCTTACAGATCCCTGGGGTACACCACTATTCACCTTTCTCCATTGGGAAAATTGGCCATTTAGCCCAACCCTCTCCTTTCTATCTTTTAACCAGTTCCTGATCCACAGTAGTACACTGCCTCCTATCACATGACCCTTTAGTTTTGCCAAATGTCTCTGATGAGGGACCTTATCCAAGGCTTTCTGAAAGTCCAGATACACTATATCAACTGACTCACCTTTGTCCACCTGTTTATTCACACTTTCAAAAAAACATAACAGATTAGTAAGACAAGATCTTCCTTGTCTAAAGCCATGTTGGCTGTCTCCCATTAGGCCATGACTATATACATGCTGAGTAATTTTATTCTTTATGATGGTTTCTACCATTTTTCCCAGTACTGACGTGAGGCTCACCAGTCTGTAGTTTCCCGGATCACCCCTGGAACCCTTTTTAAAATTGGTGTTACATTGGCGATCCTCCAATCTTCAGGTATTAGAGATGATTTTAATGATAGTTCACAGATTACTAATAGCAGGTCTGCAATCTCATATTTCAGTTCTTTCAGCACCCTTGGATGTATACCATTCAGCCCAGGTGATTTGCTACTCTTCAGTTTATCTAATAGTTGTAATATCTCTTCCCGATGTATCGATATTTCCTTCAATTCTTCCGCACCTTTAAATACCACTTCAGTCATGGGTAACATCCCTACATCTTCCTCAGTAAAGACCGAAGCAAAGAATTCATTCAGTCTCTCCGCTATTGCCTTGTCGCCTCTTAGTGCCCCTTTAACTCCTCTATCATCTAATGGACCAACTCACTCTCTCACAGATTTTTTGCTACGAATGTACTTGAAAAAATCTTTATTTCGCGTTTTTGCTTCCGCAGCAAGCTTCTTCTGAAATTCTCCCTTTGCCTGCTTCGTCAATGCCTTGCATTTGACCTGCCAGTGCTTGTGCTGTTTCCAGGTTTCATCATTTGGCTCTTTTTTCCATTTCCTGAAAGGTGCTTTTTTGGCAACAACAGCCTCTCTGACCTCACCTTTAAACCATGCTGACAGTTTTTTGGACTTCCTTCCACTTTTCTTAAAGCGTGGAATACAGCTGGTCTGGGCTTCCAAGATAGTATTTTTCAACAACACCCAAGCTTGATGTAAGTTTTTAACCTTTGCAACTGCTCCTTTTAGTTTTTTCTTAACTATTTTCCTCATTTTATCATAGTCTCCCTTTCGAAAGTTAAAAGGTAGTACTGTGGATTTCCTTACTATCCCTCCTCCACTAATTAAATCAAAGGTGATCATGCTATGATCACTATTGCCAAGTGGCCCCAACACCCTTATCTCTTGCACTAGATCTAGTGTTCCACTAAGGACTAGGTCTAATATGGCTTCCCCTTTGGTCGGTTCATGAACCAGCTGCTCCAAGAAGCAGTCATTTATGTCATCTAGGAACTTTATGTCCCTAGCATGTCCTGCCATGACACTGACCCAGTCGATACCAGGGTAATTGAAATCACCCATTATTATTACCGCGCTGTAACCTTTGTTAGCTTCCTTGATTTCTTTGAGCATTTCATCATCCATTTGTTCATTCTGGCCAGGTGGTCGATAGTACACCCCCACTGCCATCGCCTTCCCCTTTTTACATGGAATTTCAATCCATAGAGATTCTACAGCAAATTTAGTTTCCTGCAAAACTTTAATCCTTTCTGACTCAATGCCCTCACTAACATAGAGCGCAACCCCTCCACCAATTTCATCAGCTCTATCATTACAATATAGTTTATACCCAGGTATCACAGTGTCCCACTGGTTGTCCTCCTTCCACCATGTCTCTGATATTCCAATCATATCTAACCTCTCATTTAGTGCTATATATTCTAACTCTCCCATCTTATTTTTTAGACTTCTAGCATTTGCATACAAGCATTTTAGAGACTGTATTTTATTCATATTAATTTGGCTATTGGTAGACATGGGTAATTTGGGATCTTTAAGCTCTGTCTGCTCCTGATCTAATTTTTTGCCCTGAGCATCTCTTTTCACAAAACCAAATTACAGTCCCAAAAACTACCCCAGTACCTTGGTCTGATCATTATATTATCTCATTTACCTTGCAACTACAAACATCCCCTAACAACTTAAAAGATGATTACAAGGCTAGAAAATTTAGAGCTTTCCATAAAGAGGACTTTCTTAAGGACATTGTTCCACAATTGCAACAAAATTGCGCTGAACTGGATAAAGCCATAGGAAATTGGAATAATATCATTTCAAATACTGCGCTAGCCACAAAAAATAATGAAGTACAAATGCGTAGGAAGAAGAACACACCATGGTATTCTAATGAAATCAGAGAGGCAAAGCGTTTGCTAAGAAAACCTGAGCGTAAATTGAGACTAACTAAATCTCAAGATGTAAAATTCCTATTTAATGTAAAACAAATGGAATATAATAAGTTAATAAATGACCGTAAACAACAATACCATACAAATCTAATGAAAGCAATTAACAAACCAAGAGAATTATTCAACATTGTTCAACAACTTACAAAAGTGACCACTTTATATGGTGATCCTCAAATAGACCCCCAAAAATTTGCAAATTACCTGATAAGCAAGAATGCTATTTCGTCAAACAACTTATCTACATCACAGTTCCACCAACTTTGTTTTAAACCTTTTACTCAATCCACAAAAGTCTGGAAGGATTTTTCTTTACCAACTTTAAAACAGATTGAAAATATAATCAGCACACTTAATACAACAACTTCACCAGCTGACCCATGTCCAGTAGAATGAATTAAAAATACTAAAAATCATATTAGCTTTCACATTGTAAATTTTGTAAATAATTCTTTAAAACAAGGTTACTTACCATCTATACTAAAGAGTGCTATAATTTGACCAGTCTATAAAGGGAAATCACTGGACATCACTGACCCTAAGTCATACCGTCCTATTTTGAGTTTACCATTTATCTAAAAAATTATAGAAAAAGTGGTACAAAATCAGCTGCAAGATCACATTGACTCATATGCCCCTTTGGATATACATCAGCATGGATTTAAACCTAATCACAATGTGGAAACTCTACTTATTTCTCTCTTTGATAATCTTATAACAGGCCTTGAAAAAAATAAGTTATTTCTGTTAATTTTCATCGATGTCTCAGCAGCATTTGATACTGTGTCTCCCACAATAATGTTACAACGTCTACAAGATATTGGCTTATGCAACAATACCTTAAAATGGTTTGCCTCTTATCTAACCAATCGTATGCAGTTAGTAAAATATGGTGACAAAAAATCTTCTCAATTTTTGATTGGACAAAGCATACCTCAAGGTTCAGCTTTATCATCTATTCTCTTTAATATTTATATTCAACCCATGTCAAATTATTAATCTTCATGAAATTAATTATCAATTATACACTGATAACATTATGGTTTATACTATAATTGACCCAAATACTTTTGATACAACAAAAATTAATAGCTGTTTGGCTGATATGAATGATTGGCTTAATAACAACTTAGAAATAAATTCTGACAAAACAGAAGCAATGTTCATATCTAAATGCCAGTCCTTAAAACTACCAATTGAAATTAATTTATTAAATAGAGAAATAAAAATTAAAGATGAAGTAAGATATTTAGGTGTAACATTAGATAAATATTTAAATTTTAAATCTCATATAAACAAAATTGCGTCAAAAGCATACCATCATTTAAAGATCATAAGAAGACTAAAACCAATACTAAATACAAATCATTTTCGCACGGTATGTCAGGCAGTCATAACACCTCTACTTGATTTTGGAAACATCTTTTATCAAGGTCTTCCTAAACACTCTATCCATCCTCTCCAATTTATTTATTTATTTATTTAGACAGTTTTGTATACCGCCTTATCCTTCAATCAAAGCGGTCACAACACAATTGGGGGATACATTTAATATGCGGGGATATGAGACACATACACTAATACTTACAGGGAACATAGGCAATGGAGGGTTAAGTGGCTTGGCCAAGACCACAAGGAGCATCTGTGGGACTAGAAACCCCAGTCCTTCCGGCCCAAGGTTGCTGTTCTCTAGTGGGATTTGAACCCCCGACCTTCCAGCCTGAAGTACCTTGCCCCAACCACTAGGCTACTCCTAGTTCAGAACACCACTGCGCGTATAACTGGCTCTACAACATTTGAACACATAACTCCTGTCCTCAAACAGTTACATTTCCTTCCGGTTATTGCAAGAGCAAAATATAAAAACCTAATGACTATTTTCAAAAATTTTTACCAATCCTCAGCGGATATTCTACAATCTATAATTTCAGAAGACAAGAGCATAAGACCAAGACAATCTCAAAATATCAATAAACTTAATACTCCTTTGAACTACAACAAATCAAAACAAATGACTTCTAAAAGAGTGTTTTCCTTTATGGCACCAGAGTTATGGAATTCTATTCCTGAAGACTTAAGAACTCAGGAAGACATTATGGACTTTCGCAAATCTTTGAAGACTTATTTATTTATAGAGTCATTTGGTGAAATAACTTAAATTAACCATTATGTATATTTAATTTCACTATGATATAGTACTAGAGGACAGCTACCTTGGGCTGGAAGGACTGGGGTTTCTAGTCTCACAGGTGCTCCTTGTGGTCTTGGGCAAGCCACTTAACCCTCCATTGCCCATGTTCCCTGTAAATATTAGTGTACGAGGGGGTACCCAAAAAAACCAGGAATAACATTGCCGTGGGCGGAGCTTGTGTAGTACGCACTTCTGCCGCTAGGCGTGTATAGTGCAACTCATTGTCAGTTCAGTGCCGCCTGTGTTGTCGACCTGGCTTGTTCTGTTCATCTGCAGTGATTGTTTTTGCTAGCGCTGTTTTGTTCTTGTTTCTTTTTTTATGATGACAAGTTTAAGTGAACAACGTGCAGCTGTGAAATTTTGTTTTCTACTCGGTAAAAATGCTGCTGAAACTTTTAATGTTGAAAACAGCTTATCAAGATGACGCTATGGGAAAAAGTCAAGTGTACCAGTGGTTTGCTCGGTTTAAAAATGGCGACATGTCGATTGATGACAAACCTCGTTCTGGGCGTCCATCAACTGCCCGAATCAACGAAAATATTGAAAAAATTAGAGAGCTTGTGCTCACAGACCTTCGACAGACAATTGATCAACTGTCAGAGATTAGTGGGTTATCTTAGAGCTCGGTTCAGCGAATTTTAACGGAAGATTTGGGAATGAAAAGGGTTGCTGCCAAGTTTGTTCCTCGGGTTCTGACTGACAATCAAAAGGAACATCGAGTTGAAACATGTCGTGTTTTGAAACAACAGCTTGAAACTGATCCAGATTTTCTGTCAAAGGTCATTACAGGTGATGAGTCATGGTGCTATGGTTACGACTCAGAAACAAAGCAACAGTCAAGCCAATGGAAGACGTCATCGTCACCCCGTCCAAAAAAATGTCAAGTCAAATCAAACATCAAAACAATGCTGATTTTCTTTTTTGATGCCAAGGGGGTTGTTCATTCAGAGTTTGTTCCACCAGGTCAGACCGTCAATCAAACCTTTTATTTGGAAGTTTTAAGAAGATTGCGCAACAGTGTTTGTCAAAAAAGACCCGATTTGTGGCAGTCAGGAGACTGGTTCTTCCACCATGACAACGCACCTGCACACACAGCCATCTCTGTTAGACAGTTTTTGGCTAAAAATGGCATGGTTCCGCTGCCCCATGCACCTTACTCGCCTGACCTGGCTCCGTGCAACTTTTTCTTATTTCCACGCATGAAAAGGGGCATGAAAGGACACCGATTTGACAACATTGAAGAAGTCAAGAAAAAAACGAGGGAGGAGCTGTCAGCCGTTTCTAAAGATGACTACAAAAAATGTTTCGTACAGTGGAAGCACCGGTGGGACAAATGTATCAGTTGTAATGGAGAGTATTTTGAAGGGGATAAGGTTGTTTTGTAAAGAATTTGAAATAAATAGCTTTTAAAAAATAATTCCTGGTTTTTTTTGGGTACACCCTCGTATGTGTCTCATATCCCCTTGTGTTAAAATGTATCCCCCAATTGTGTTGTGACCACTTTGATTGAAGGATAAGGTGGTATACAAAACTGTCTAAATAAATAAATTATAACATACTGTTTTGCTTTGTATTTGTATTGTAATGCATCATTTTTATTTATTTATTTAGCATTTTTCTATACCGCACTATTCAACATCAGCGCGGTTCACAAATAACACAAATGTCCAGTGTGGGGGGTTTACATTGGACTTACAGTAGAACAAGGAATTTAAACTTGGTGAACAAGTAAAACTATATACATAACTTCTCAATATATCTATGCACAGTATTTACAGGGGATGTGTTTTTGTTTTCCCATACCCTCAGTATGTAAGCCTTTGTTGTCTTGTCAAGCACTTTGATTGAAGGATAAGGTGGTATACAAAACTGGTTAAATAAATAAATACCCTTACACTATGACCAAAGAAGCACAAATAAAAATGGCAGCACAGGCAGGACCTCTAAGCAAAGGCAGCCACTCAAACTCCTGTCTGGTCTTGCCTTCTCTTTCAGCACAGGATTCCTGTTAGCAAAGAAAGCCTGTGCTGAGGAATGTAGCAGAACCAACAGGTCTTTGAGCAGTCACGTTTCCCAGAGACTCTACTTGCACTACCTTTTTTAAAATTTGTTATTGCTGTGCTGCAGGCCTGGCCCAAAGTCCTGAGTCCTGGCTGAAGGCAGTGAGGGCAGATGCTGAATGGGGGATGAAGGGCAAGACAGTGAGAGAGGTGGTGCTGAATGGGGGAGGGGAGAAGAAAATGAGGTCAGATATTGGATAAGGAACAAGAGAAAAACAGACAGACTGGACAGATGCTGAATGTGTGTTGAGGAAAGGAAAGGGAGAGGGCAGATGCTGGGGGAGTGGAGTCTCAGATTTTTGACTGTAGAATACAAATGTAGGTATTTGGAGAGAGGGCTAGGTAAGAATAGGGACTAAGGGGTATGTCTACTAAGCCGGGCTAATGGTTAACTCGGGCTATCGGCTCCTAGGTCCTATTGAATAACATGGGCCCTAGGTGCAGATAGCCCAGCTTAGTAGACATACCCTTAAGAGAAGTGAGGGGTAGGAGAATGGACAAGCTGAAAACTGGCTGTGATGTGGAGAGCAAGAGTAGGAATTTCATTGTTGGGTAGCTGGGAAGGGAATGGAGAACGCAGCAACTGGGGGATGGGTAATTAAGCGATTGGATGGGGGATAGATCAGGGACTCAAGATTAAGAGGGAGGGAAAAATGGGGATAGAAGGGGAAGAAGGATTGGAAATGGTAATTTATTTATTTATTTACATTTCTTCTATACCGCACTATTTGCGATCAGCGCGGTTTACATAGAACTAACAGTGAAAGAATACAGTGAAAGAAGGAAAGCCAGTAAGTAGATAAGGGATGAAAAGAAGATTACAAAATGAGAGGAAAAAATGGAGGTAATATATGAAGAGGAGGGATGGGGAAGATGCAGATGTAAAATCAGATATGGGAAGAGGTGATGAAGAGCTGGCAAGGAGGGAGAGATAAACAGATATTGATTGGAATTGAGAAGAGATGATTGGAAGGGAAAAATCAGATAAAGAATCATTGTGGGATTGACAAAGGCTGATAGTGTAGATAAAGACAGAGGTAAAGAGGCTGATCTGAGAAGAGAGAAATGGAACAAAATGTGATGAAAAGTGAAAGATCAATGTTAGATGTGGGGAAGGAGAAGAAATAAAAAAAGGGAAAATGAACAATGGACTTTGGAAAAAGTTTGATGAGACCAATGAAGAAAAAGCGAGACCAGAACCCAAATGATTAGAACATAAGATATGTCATACTGGGTCAGAGCAAAGGTCCATTGAGTCCAGTATCCTGTTTCTAATAGTGACCAATCCAGGTCAGAAATACCTGTCAGTTTCACAAACGCTAGAAAGATTAAATGCTTTGTATCTCAGGGGTAAGCAGTGATTTTCCCAGTCCAGTTTTATAATTGTTTATGGATCTTTTCCCCAGAAACCTATCCAAACCTCTTTTAAACCCAGCTATGCTAACAGCTTTTACTGCATCTTCTGGCAATGAATTCCAGAATTTGATTCTTCGTGAATGAAAAAGTATTTTCTCTGATTTGTCTTAAAAGTGCTAAGTTGTAGCTTCATTGTTTGTCCCCTAGTCTTTCTACTTTTTGAAGGAATAAACAATTGATCTATGTTTACCCATTCCATTCCACTCCACTCATTGTTTTATAGACCTCTGTCATATATGTCCTCAGCCATCTCTTTTCCAAGCTGAAGAACCCTAACCTTTTAAACGTTTCCTTGTAGGGGTATCCATCCATCCATCCATCCAGAAAGGTAGAAAAATATATTTTTATTTTCATTTTGGCATTTGGAATGTGTCTGCTTTGGCAATGTGTACCTCTTACATTTTGGGATTTTATTCAGTACAGGAAAAATGCATTTCTGTTTGCATTCATCCAATTTTGATGGCATGCAAAATATGGCATCTTAGGTTCCCCTTTCAGATTTTGTCTGGACATTTCATATTTGTGATCCTTTATTCTGTATTGGGTGTGGGTGAGGGATTCTGCAGTGTGTAGTTTCTGTGAAGAGATCTGTAGCATCCTGGCTTGTTCTGTCTTTCCATTAGAAGGTTTATTGGTATGCAGAGGTGGATTGCAGGAAAAAATCAGCAAAAGGGATTTTTCATATCAGCCCATGAAGTATCAAATAACATAGATCCCATAACCCCCAATCTACATCAGTAATTTTTTTCTTGAGACATGTTGATGTCAGCATAATACAAAATAGGAACTATTTTAACCATCCCGTCATTTCTGTCGACCACAATAAAAGGGTGAGGAGAATATATACTGGAGAACAAAATTACAAAAACAGCAAATAAGCAAACAAGCCCTAAGTGCAGACTCTGGATATACGAGTATATTAAATTCACCCATTATCCATCGCATCTGAGATCTGAAGGGAAAGTAGTTGAAACTGCTAACTTCTTTAAATCCAAAAAGCAACGCAACTGCTTTGGAGAGAAGAATGCGTATCGGACATACAAATATTTCATTATACACTTGCAAAGATAACAAAAAAGCAGCCATTGCCAGGTTTCCTGACCCATGGCAAGAAACAACTTTCATCTTTCTTGTGTGGTAAATGCCACATCAGGAAATATTTATACTCTTTGCCCAAAGAAAATGCCATTTGCCTTCCTGAAGTAAAGGCACAGAGCCATATTCATTCTTGCTCAAAAACAAAACTAGCAAGCGATAGAGCTCTCGGACCTCTGGAATGGGTGCTTCCAGAAAAGCAGAGATATCTAAACTTTCACTTCACTCCTCAACCTGGTATTTCAAAAGAGGAAGAAAATAAACTTTATTCAAAGGTTGTGACATGATAGCAGAGGTATTTAATACTTAAGTCAGATACTTAAAATTATCTAGAGGCAACATGCCAGGTATCTTAGGAAGATTCAATATTCACAAATTCAGATGCCTAACCTGGTTCTCCATTTGTTCTAACCTCTGATGAATAATCACTTTGTCTTTAACCAGGGCATCTATAATCATTCTCGAGTCTTTAACATCCTTTTCTAAAGATCCAATTTTTTCTTGATGTTCCTTGGCAAGACATTTTTGCTTCCGGGCCAGTGTGCCAAAGAATTTATATCAAAGAACATTTAGTTATAGAACTATCAAACATAGATACAGAGAAATGACAGCAGATAAAGACTATCCAGCCTACGCACTGCCCATCTACACCAACTCCCAGGGCCGGATTTACCTTGAGTGAGGCCCTACGCCAACAAAAATTGTGGGCCCCCAGAAAAAATAAAAACGAGATCAACTTACCAAAACAGAAATGGCAATAGATGTATAGAATTGCCTGACATAAAGAGGCAATAGGGACAAAATCAGCATCGGAATTCAAGAAATACATTAAAAAAGACATATTCCAGTTAATAAATTCAAAATAAAAAGTATTTTTCTACCTTCTGTTTGGGCATTTTTTCAGTTGCAATTGCTCCAGTCACTTTCTTCTGGTTTCTTCGTGTCTTCTGCTAGCTATCCATTTTTCCTTTCTTCTCTTTTAGATGTTTTCCATTCTCTCTCTATTTCTGCTTTAACATACTGATTGTTTCCCTTTTGCTCTTTCCCCAATTCTTTCCTTATTCCTTTATCATCCATTTAAATTTCACCCTTCCATTTTCAAGCCCCTCTTACTCTCCCAATACCCAGCCCATCATAGACTTTTCTTCCACACAAAATATTTTCCCCCTCTCCATTCTCATTCCCCATCCATTCTAGTCCTCCCCCAAAATCAGTTCCCTTATAGTTCTAGACCCACCCAGCATCCACTCCCTTCTAGTCCCATTCTCCCATGCCCCACATCAGCCCAACTCCAGTCCTATTCTAGCTCTTCATCAGCCCATTTCCAGTGCTAGCCTTCACATCACAGGCCATTTCCAGTCCTAGCCCCCCCCCATCACAGCCTATTTCCAGTCCTAGCCCCCACCATCACATCCCATTTGCAGTCCGAGTCCCCCTGCACCATCACAGCCCATTTGCAGTCCAAGTTACCCCCCTCCATAGCCCTTTTCCGGTCCAGGTCCCCCCCCCCATCACAACCCATTTCCAGTCCAAGTCCCCCCCCATAGCCCTTTTCCGGTCCAGGTCCCCCTCCCCATCACAACCCATTTCCAGTCCATGTCCCCCCCCCCCCATAGCTCTTTTACAGTTCAGGTCCCCCCCCCATCACAGCCCATTTCTTTCCAGTCCAAGTCCCCCCCCCCCCATAGCCCTTTTCCGGTCCAGATCCCCCCCCCTTCACAACCCATTTCCAGTCCAAGTCCCCCCCCCCCCCTCGCCCTTTTACAGTTCAGGGGCCCCCCACCACCCCCCCCCTTTTCTTTCCCGTCCCAGTCCCCCCCCCCCAATAGCCCTTTTCCGGTCCAGGTCCCCCTCCCCATCACAACCCATTTCCTGTCCATGTCCCCCCCCCCCCATTTCCCTTTTACAGTTGTGGTTCCCCCCCCCATCACAGCCCATTTCTTTCCAGTCCAAGTCCCCCCCCCCATAGCCCTTTGCCGGTCCAGGTCCCCCCCCCATCACAGCCCATGCAGTCCTTGCCCCCTCCCCCCCGACCAGCACCGCGGCTGTCTGAGAGGCTTCAGAGGGAGCCGGGTAAGCTCGCGCGAGGCCCCGGCTCCCTCTGTACAGCCGCCAGCGTGAAGAGCCTTTTCCTTCACGCTGGCAGCTGTTTCTGTGAAGCCGCGAATGCTGGGAAAGGTTAAAGGGCATTGTGTGTGGGCAGGCCCCGGGTGGGCCCTTGCCAGCTGTGGGCCCTACGCCATGGAGTACATGGCGTATAGGTAAATCCGGCCCTGCCAACTCCTAAGCTCTACAATCCCTTCTTTTTGCTTTAGATATCCTCTGTATTTCTTCCATGTT
Source organism: Ichthyophis bannanicus (assembly GCA_033557465.1). Lineage (NCBI taxonomy): Eukaryota > Metazoa > Chordata > Amphibia > Gymnophiona > Ichthyophiidae > Ichthyophis > Ichthyophis bannanicus. The sequence continues at coordinate 347,877,598 of CM066031.1, read as the reverse complement.
TTTCTTGAATCCAGATACAGTCCTCGTCACTATCACCTCCATTGGGAAGTTATTACACATATCCACCGTTCTCTATTAAAAAAATATTTCCTCAGATTACTCCTGAGTCTATCCCCATTCACTTTCATCCTATGCCCCCTTGTTCCACAGCTTTCTTTCAATTGAATGAGGCTCTCCTCAAGCGCATTTATGCCACAGGGGTATTTAAACATCTCTATCATATCTCCCCTCTTCTGCCTTTCTTCCAAAAGATATATATAAGATCTTTAAATCTGTCCCCAAATGCCTTATGATGAAGCACACAGACTATTTTGGTAGCCACTCTCTGTTCAGACTCCTTCCTGTTTATATCGTTTTGAAGGTGTGGTCTCTAGAATTGCACACAATACACCAAATGATGTCTCACCAAAGATATATAGAGGCACTATCACCTCCTTGTTCCTGCTGGCTATTTCTTTCCCTGTGCACCCAAGCATCCTTCTGGCTTTCACCATTACCTTTTCTACCTGTTTAGCCACCTTAAGATCATCAGAAACAATCACGCCCAAGTCCCGCTCTTCTTTCATGGACAGAAGTACTTCATCCACAAAACTATACCACTCACTTGAATTTTTGAAGCCCAAATGCATGACCCAGCATTTTTTAGCATTAAATCTCAGCTGCCAAATTCTTGACCATTCTTCAAGGTTTGCTAGATCCCTCCTCATGTTATATACACCTTCCTGGGTGCCTACCCTATTGCATATTTTGGTATCATCTGCAAAGAGGCAAATCTTATTGAACAGTCCTGCAATTTCACTTATCAAAAAAAAATCAGACTAAGTACCGATCCCTGCGGCACACCAAAGGTAATATCCTTAACTTCAGAATGAACTCCATTTACCTTCCACTCAACCAGTTTTTAACCCAAAGGGTCACTTAAGTGTCCATCCATCGGGTGCTTAATTTATTTATAAATCGTCTTTGCGGGACCGTGTAAAAGACTTTGCTGAAATCTAAGTACACCACATCAAACACTCTCCCTTGGTCCAACTGTCTGGTCACTCACTCAAAGAAATTAATTAGATTTATCTGACAAGAGCTGCCTCTAATAAAACTATGTTGCCTCAGATCCTACAATCGATTGGATTCCAGAAACCTCACTATCCTCTGTTTTAGCAGCGTTTACATTAATCTACTCACCATAGAGATTGAACTAACTGGCCTGTAGTTCCCAACTGCTTCCTTAATTCCGCTTTCATATAGAGGGACCACATTCACCTTTCTCTAGTCCTCTGGGATCACCCCCAACTCAAAGAAGCTTTGAAAAGTCAGACAGTGGAGCTGCCATAATTTTTCTAATTTCCTTCAATGTTCTTCAATGTATCCCATCTGACCCATCGCTTTATCTACGTTTAGTTTAGCTAGCTCCTTATGAACACAGTCTTCTGAAAATCCTTTAAGATCTACCTCACTTCTGTTCCTATTTATGTGTGTTTTCTAAGGTCCCACTCCTGACCCTTCATATGTGAACACATCGCAAAAATATTTGTTAAGCAATTCTGCTTCATCCTCATCAGATTCTATATATTCCTCCCCTTCATCCCTCATTCTGACAATACTACTTTTGCACTTCCTCCTGTTACTAAAAGATCTCAAAAATATGTCATCTCCACATTTTACTACATTGGCTATTTCTTTCTTCCATCTAATTTTTGCTTTCCTGACTACATTCCCAGCTTCTCTTAGCTTTTCCAGATACTGTTACTTGTCTTCCTCTTTCTATGGTCTCTTGTATTTGACGAAAACCACCTTTTTTTTCTTCACGTTTTCAGTGACTTCTTTTGAGAACCATAGTGGCCTCCTTTTTCTTTTACATTTATTTACTTTCTTAACAAAAAAGGTTTCTTAACAAAAAAGAAACAAGCAGGAAGTCAGTCCTCACATATAGGTGACGGCGGTGCCAACAGAGCCCACACAGAGCATTTCCCCAGCTCTCAAAGAAAGCTTTTGTGACATGCTACTACACATGCGCGGTCCCCTTCCCGCTCAAGGGTGCCATCTTGCTCAATCTCCTTTTTCCGCAGAGCCCAATGGATGTCTGTTGTGTTTCCCGGAAAAATCCTAACTAATTATCCTCAAAATAGTTAGTTTCCCAGTTTGCGTACTGGCTCCTCTTCCCGCCTCGAGCTGGCGCCGTCACCGGTGCTGTTTTCACTGCTTTTGTCTTTATTGATCGAGGCTTGCTTCGACCAGCATTCGTGTCTTTTTTCTCCCAGGGGTTGTCGGCCCTGTCCAGGTGTTCCCCACCATTTCCCCTACTGGGTTCAAAAAATGTGACTGCTGCAGTCAAACGATATCAGTCACCAACACCCATGACTGCTGCCTATACTGCCTGGGCCCAGACCATGACAGCACCTCCTGCGACCTGTGCCAGACCATGACACCTAAAACCAATAAAAAAGAGGTCGGAGTTGCAAGAAAAACTGTTCCCCAGGTCCAACCCAGCACCAGCCTCTCTGACGCTGAGCTTCAAGCCCAGTACTTCCCGTGAGGCCCAAGTGTCTCACCTTTCCCTGAGAGAAAAAAGAAAAAATCCTCGAAGTCCATCGAGGTTAAACCAGAGAAACGCGGTAAAACCACTCAGAGGGACTTGGGCGGCTCCAAGAAGCACCCTACCAAGGTTCTCAAGAGGGATTCCTTGGCCAGTGGAGACCGTGCAAGATTCCTCGAGATCATAGTCCTTATCGCGGATGCTCTCGCGAGAGTGCCGGCACAGGGCCCAAGGTCCTCGGTGCCTGCACCGAAAGCTGCAGAGCCCTCTGTCTTGGAAACCAGAATGGCGGCCTTGGAGCAGAACATCACTGCTATCCTAGCCCTGCAGCAGGCACTGATGGCTGGCTCATCTGCATTATTTGCCCTAATGACTGGCCCCACAACTGTGGGGAAGACCCCGGTTGTCGAGTCGAGCTTTGAGCGCCATCTGCCTTGGGTAAGCCCTCGGCGCCGGTCTCAGTCTCGGTCCTGTTCCTCAGGCATCCAGTCCTCCCCGACCAGTTTCCGTTACTCAGACCCCAGGTCCTCTGGAGGTCTCTAGCTACCTGGTCCCGGCCTCGATGTTATGAGTCACAGGGCCTCAGACTTGTCATCACCACTCGACTCCAAGTGGGAGACCGACGATGAGGCTTCCCCAGAAACTAAGCAGCACCGAGATATTCCCTCAGACCTGGCACCCCGGCGCCATTCTCCTCCGGAAGATCTGGCCTTCCATGACTTTGTCAAGGCTATGGCCAGGGTTCTCTCGGTGCAAACCGAGGCGGAGGAAGATCCGCGCACCGAGGAACTGAAGATTCTCATAGTGCCTGTGCAGCCGATCCTCAAGCGGCTGCTGATCATAATGTGGGAGATGCCAGCCTGAGTGCCAGTGGTGAGCTGGCGCCTCAATGCCATTTATCGCGTTCAGAAGGGCCCCGGGTTCCACAAATCCCAACTTCCACATAATTCCATGGTCGTCAAGTCGATCATGCGGAAGCTTAAGAGCCAAAAGACCCACTCTTTGGTCCCTCCTGGGAGGGATGCTAGAGCACTCGATGCCCTCGGGCGCAAGTGTTACCAGGGCTCCATGCTGGGTTGCCGGATTCAAGCCTACGAATTGTACATAGGCATGCACCTAAAGGCTTTAACCCAAGAGTTGTCTGGGTTTTCAGTGGGGCTTACTGGAGAACCCCTCCAGCGGTTCCAATCCTTGACCTCCGGTATCAAGGACTGTTCTAAGTTCCTTTCCCGGGTGGCCTATGATGGCTTTGAGTCAGTGGCTCATGTAGCAATGGATGGCATTGGCGCCCAATGCCAAGCCTGGCTGCAGTCCTCGGACTTCAAGCAATGGGTCCAAGACAAGCTGCTCGACATCCCCTATACTGGGGAGAACCAATTTGGCAAGCCTGTGACTGACAAGGCAGCCGAGATCGAGGCCGATGTGGTGACTTGACAGAGGCTCTCCAAGAAGACCTCATCCTTTCTCCAAGAAACCATTGGGGAAAAGGCCCCTGTTCCCAAAGAAAAAAGGGCCCTTTCAGCAGAGTCACCACTACCAGCCCTTCTTGGGCCAACAACAGGGTTCCCTCCCTAAAAGGCAAAGCCATGGGGCTCAGAAGCCGAAGGCACAGAAGTCCCAGGCCCCAGCTCCTGCCCAGCCCGGGGGGAGCTTTTGACTCCCGGGGCAGGGCCTCCCCTCCCCTGGCAGCCCACAGGGGGGGTCGCCTGGCACTCTTCACCCACAAGTGGGCCAGTGTCACCTTGGACTAGTGAGTACTGCAGGTGGTAAGGGAAGGATACTTCCTTCACCTACAGCAGGTACCACCCAGGTTCTTTCCAGGAGAGCCAGTGCGACTTCTCCTTCACCAGATGCTTCTGCTCTCAGAACTCGCAGGTCTCTCAGGGACAACGCAATAGAGCCTGTACCCAAACACTTACGGGGAAAGGTTTCTACTCCAGATACTTTGAACTGGGGGACTCAGGCCCATTCTAGACCTGAGAAACTTAAACAAGTTTCTGGTGAGAGAGAAGTTCAAGATGCTCTCCCTTGAACACTGCTGCCTTATCTCCACCAGGGAGATTGACTGTATTCCTTGGACCTAAAGGATGTGTATACTCACATCCTAATCCACCCCTCCCACAGGCAGTATCTACGGTTAGTGGTGGGAGGAGAGCACTACCCTTCGGCCTGGCTTCCTCGCCAAGGGTCTTTACCAAATGCCTGGTGGTAGTAGCCGCCTACCTGTGCCTACAAGGGGGCTTTTGTTTTCCCCTACCTGGATGACTGGTTCATCAGAGGCAGTACGGGCTCAGAGGTCTGTCAGTCCACAGAGCATGCAACCCTCCTCCTGCAGCACCTGGGGTTCATCATCAACTACCCCAAATCCCATCTCTCTCCAGCCCAAAGCTTGGAATTCATAGGTTCTCAGTTGGACACGTTACAGGTCAAGGCTATCCTCCCAAGAGAAAGGGCAGAATGCCCCAGGCAACTGGCAGGAGAGGTACAGTGCCGCCAATCAGTGCCGGCTCGTCTCCTCTTCTGCCTACTGGGCCATATGGCCTCGATGGTCCATGTCACGCCCTCAGCCCGCTTACACATGCAGACAGCCCAGTGGTGTCTATGCTCACAGTGGACACAGGCCATGGGCAAGCTATGGGACAGGGTCAGGGTTACTCACCAGCTGGCGGAGTCTCTCAACTAGTGGTGGAGTTTGTGCCACCTCCAGGCGGGAATGCCCTTCCAGGCACCCGTGCCACAGAGGATCCTGACCACAGATGCCTCCCTCCTGGGTTGGGGAGCACATTGTGGAGACCACCGCACACAGGGCAACTGGTCTTAGGAGGAGTCACTCATACAGATCAATCTCCTGTAGCACAGAGCAATCTTCCTAGCCTATTAGCATTCCGCCACCACCTGCAACGCTGACCTGTGCTGATCCAGACGGACAACCATGTCACCATCTTTTATATCAACAAGCAGGGGGACATGAGCTCGTACTCCCTCTGCCAGGAGGCAGTGGCCCTCCTCTCCTTCGCAGCATGACTGGCTGAGCAGAGTACTTCGCCCACATGAGTGGCGCTTAAACCTCTGGGGCAGGCCTGTGATGGACCTATTCGCCTCTCCGGACAACACAAACTACCCTGCTTCTGCTCCCACCAGCCGCACCCGGAGAGAGTGATGGCAGATGCCTTCCTGATCTTGTGGTCTGAGGGCCTACTCTGTGCATTCCCACTGACCCCCGGTTGCCAGGACCCTCTTCAAGGTCCAAAGCGAAGGGACGTCAGTCATACTGATTGCCCCAGGTGACCCAGGCAACTTTGGTTCCCTCTGCCGCTTTCCCTGTCTGTGGCACTCCCAGTCCCACTGGGCTTATCCCCGAACCGCCTATCCCAGGAGGAGGACTCCCTCCTGCACCCCAATTTGGGGTCACTAACACTAACAGTGTGGCTGCTGAAAGGGTAGCATTGGCCCCTTTCAATCTTCCAGGAGAGGTTGAGGAGATCCTACTGGCCTCCCGAAAACCCTACACCAGACGGGCTTATGCCTTTAAGTGGAGAAGGTTCTCCACCTAGTGTGTGGAAAGGGAGGAGAATCCTCTCTCCTGCCATATGCAACTAGTCCTTCAGTACCTACAGCACCTGTCACACACCGGGCTAAAATCTAACTTGGTGAGGGTGCATCTGAGCATCATAGCCGCTCACCACCACCCTATCGAGGGAAAATCCCTCTCAAGCCAGCCCTTGGTCTCCAGGTTCCTCCGGGGCCTCCTGTTTTCCAAGCCCCCTCTCCACTCTCAAGCGGCACAGTGGGACCTCAACGTGGTGCTCTCCCAGATCACCAAACCGCCGTTCAAGCCCCTGGCCACTTGCCACCTGCAGTACCTGTCTTGGAAAGTGGCCTTTTTTATGGCCCTTATGTCCGCTCGAAGAGTGAAAGAACTCCAGGCCCTGGTGGCAGGTCCATCATATACAAGGTTCTACAAGAACAGGGTAGTGCTCCACACACATCCCAAATTTCTCCCGAAGGTGGTGTCTCCTTTCTACCTCAGCCAAGAGGTGCTTCTCCCCACCTTCTTTCCGTGGCCTCATGCCGGCATGGAGTAACTAGTACTTCATACACTGGATTGCAAATGGGCTCTGTCCTTCTACCTGCAGTGGAATCAGGCCCATCACAAACCTACTCAGCTTTTCGTGTCTTTTGACCCCAGCAGACTGGGGCTCCGCATGACTAAGTGAATTCTGTCCACTTGGGTGGCGGACTGTATTGCCCTCACTTATGAGTGAGTTGGCCTCTCCCTTGAGCACCGGATCACAGCACATCATGTGAGGGCAATGGCCACGTCGGTGGTCAACTTATGCTCGGTGCCGGTGACGAAGATCTGTAAGGCCGCCACATGATCTTCAGTTCATATGTTCGCAGCTCATTATTGCCTGAAGAGCGAGTCCCGCAGGGACAGTGCCTTTGGTCAAGCAGTACTCTGTAATATTCTCGGGATATAGGCAACTCCTGCCCTCCGACCCTTCTGTGTTCAGGCTACTGGAATGATAGAGTTGCTGGATTCTAGGATCTTGCAAAGTCTCTCAGTGGGGACTCACCTTCTACAACTCCGGCTACCCAGTTGGTTGCCGTTGGAGCTGTTGTAGTTCGGTCCTCGGCAGCCTGGAACTAGGGCGTCCCATATGTGAAGACTGACTCCCTGCTTGTTCTTGGAGAAAGCATAGTTACTCATCTGTAACAGGTGTTAAGAACATAAGATATGCCATACTGGGTCAGACCAAGGTCCATCAAGCCCAGTATCCTGTTTCCAACAGTGACCAATCTAGGTCATACGTACCTAGCAGTATCCCCAAGAGACACAGGTTCCACAATGCTTGTATTGGGTCAAGCATTGATATCCTGGGTCCCTGTTTAATAATGGTTTATGGACCTTTCCTCCAGGAACTTATCCAAACCTTTTTTAAACCCAGCTACACTAACAGCTCTTACTACATCCTCCGGTAACAAATTCCAGAGTTTGATTACACGTTGAGTGAAAAAATTTTTTCTCTTATTTGTCTTAAATAGTTTACCCTGTAGCTTCATTACATGTCCCCTAGTCTTTCTATATTCTGATAGCGTAAACAATCGATCTACGTTTACCCGTTCCACTCCATTCATTAATTTATAGACCTCTATCATATCTCCCCTCAGCTATCTCTTTCCCAGGTTGAAGAGCCCTAACATTTGTAGCCTCTCTTCATAGGAGTAGCCTTCCATCCCCTTTACCATTTTGATGGCTCTTCTCTCTACCTTTTCTAATAACGCTATATGCTTTTTAAGATACGGCGACCAGAATTACACACAATATTCAAGGTGCGATCGTACCATGGAACGATACAGAGGCATTATAATATCCTTTGTTTTATTTTCCATTCCTTTCCTTATGATACCTAGCATTCTCTTTGCTTTCTTGGACACTGCTGCACACTGGGTGGAGGGTTTTAATATGTTATCCACGATGACTCTTAAATCTTTTTCCTGGGTGGTGGTTCCCAATGTGGAACCTTGCATTGTGTAACCATAGTGTGGGTTGTTCTTTCCTAGGTGCATAACTTTGCACTTGTCCACATTAAATTTCATCTGCCATTTGGATGCCCAGTCTTCCAATTTATCCAGATCCTCCTGCAGTTTTCCACAGTCCTCTTGGGTTTTAACAACTTTAAACAGTTTTCTGTCATCTGCAAATTTGATAACCTCACTAGTTATTCCCTTTTCCAGGTCATTTATGGATATGTCAAAAAGTAGCAGACCCAGTACAGATCCCTGGGGTACTCCACTATTCACCTTTTCTATTGGGAAAATTGGCCATTTAGCCCTACCCTCTGCTTTCTGTCTTTTAACCAGTTCCCGATCCACAATAGTACACTGCCTCCTATCCCATGACTTTTTAGTTTTGCCAAAAGTCTCTGATGAGGGACCTTGTCAAAGGCTTTCTGAAAGTCCAGATACACTATATCAACTGACTCACCTTTGTCTACCTGTTTATTCACACCTTCAAAAAAACATATCAGATTAGTAAGACAAGATCTTCCTTGTCTAAAGCCATGTTGGCTGTCTCCCATTAGGCCATGACTATCTACATGCTGTGTAATTTTGTTCTTTATGATGGTTTCTACCATTTTCCCCGGTTCTGACGTCAGGCTCACCGGTCTGTAATTTCCTGGATAACCCCTGGAACCCTTTTTAAAAATTGGCGTTACATTGGCAATCCTCCAGTCTTCAGGTATTACAAATGATTTTAATGAAAGTGCACAGATTACTAATAGCAGGTCTGCAATCTCATATTTCAGTTCTTTCAACACTCTTGGATGTATACCATCTGGTCCAGGTGATTTGCTACTATTCAGTTTATCAAATAGTTGTAATGCATCTTCCCGGTGTAGCGATATTTCTCTCAATTCCTCTGCAGTATCACCTTTAAATACCACTTCAGTCTTGGGTAACATCCCTACATCTTCCTTGGTAAAGACCGAAGCAAAGAATTCATTCAGTCTCTCCACTCTAGCCTTGTCTCCTCTTACTGCCCCTTTTACCCCTCTATCATCTAATGGTCCAATTGACTCTCTCACAGGCCTTTTGCTAGAAATGTACTTGAAAAAGTCTTTATTTTGTGTTTTTGCTTCCGTAGCAAGTTCCTTCTCAAATTCCCGCTTTGCCTGCCTTATCAATACTTTGCATTTAACTTGCCAGTGCTTGTGCTGTTTCCAGTTTTCGTCGTTTGGCTCTTTTTTCCATTTCCTGAAAGATGCTTTTTTGGCAACAACAACCTCTCTGACCTCACCTTTAAACCATGCTGGCAGTTTTTTGGACTTCCTTCCACTTTTCTTAATGCGTGGAATACAGCTGGTCTGGGCTTCCAGGATAGTATTTTTAAACAACACCCAAGCTTGATGTAAGTCTTTAACCTTTGCAACCGCTCCTTTTAGTTTTTTCTTAACTATATTCCTCATTTTATCATAGTCTCCATTTCAAAAGTTAAAAGGTAGTACTGTGGATTTCTTTACTATCCCTCCTCCACTAATTAAATCAAACACGATCATGCCCGTCAGTACCGGGAAAAATGGTAGAAATCATCATAAAGAATAAAATTACTCAGCATGTAGATAGTCAAGGCCTAATGGGAGACAGCCAACATGGCTTTAGACAAGGAAGATCTTGTCTTACTAATCTGTTATGTTTTTTTGAAAGTGTGAATAAACAGGTGGACAAAGGTGAGTTGGTTAATATAGTGTATCTGGACTTTCAGAAAGCCTTTGACAAGGTCCCTCATCAGAGACTTTTGGCAAAACTAAAGAGTCATGGGATAGGAGGGAGTGTACTACTGTGAATCAGGAACTGGTTAAAAGACAGAAAGCAGAGGGTTGGGCTAAATGGCCAATTTTCCCAATGGAGAAAAGTGATTAGTGGTGTACCCCAGGGATCTGTGCTGTGTCCGCTGCTTTTTGACATATTCATAAATGACCTGGAAAGTGGAATAACGAGTGAGGTTATCAAGTTTGCAGATGACACAAAACTATTTAAAGTTGTTAGAACCCAAGAGGATTGTGGAAAATTGCAAGAGGATCTTGATAAATTGGAAGACTGGGCATCAAAATGGCAGATGAAATTTAATGTGGACAAGTGCAAGGTTATGCACCTAGGAAAGAACAACCCAAACTATGGTTACACGATGCAAGGTTCCACATTAGGAACCAGCACCCAGGAAAAAGATTTAGGCGTCATTGTGGATAACGTGTTAAAACCCTCGGCCCAGTGTGCAGCGGCAGCCAAGAGAGCAAATAGAATGCTAGGTATCATAAGGAAAGGAATGGAAAATAAAACGAAAGATATTATAATGCCTCTATACCGTTCCATGGTGAGACCGCACCTTGAATATTGTGTGCAATTCTGGTCGCCGTATCTTAAAAAGGATATAGCGTTATTAGAAAAGGTTCAGAGAAGAGCCAACAAAATGGTAAAGGGGATGGAAGGATACTCCTATGAAGAAAGGCTAAAAAGGTTAGGGCTCTTTAACCTGGAAAAGAGACGGCTGAGGGGAGATATGATAGAAGTCTAAAAATTAATGAACAGAGTGGAACGGGTAAACGTAGATCGACTGTTTACGTTATCAGAATATAGGAAGACTAGGGGACATGCAATGAAGCTACAGGGTAAACTATTTAAGACTAATAAAAGAAAATATTTTTTCACTCAACGTGTAATCAAACTCTGGAATTTGTTACCGGAGGATGTAGTAAAGGCTGTTAGTGTAGCTGGGTTTAAAAAAGGTTTGGACAAGTTCCTGGAGGAAAGGTCCATTAACCATTATCAAGAAAGGACCCAGGATATCAATGCTTGACCTAGTACAAGCATTGCAGAATCTGTGTCTTTTGGGGAAACTGCTAGGTACGTATGACCTAGATTGGCCACTGTTGGAAACAGGATACTGGGCTTGATGGACCTTGGTCTGACCCAGTATGGCATATCTTATGTTCTTATGTTCTTATGATCACTATGGCCATGTGGTCCCAACACCCTTATTTCTTGCACCAGATCTGGTGTTCCACTAAGGACTAGGTCCAGTATGGCTTCCCCTCTGGTCGGTTCATGAACCAGCTGCTCCAAGAAGCAGTCATTTATTTAATCTAGAAACTTTATCTCCCTAGCATGTCCTGCTGTGACCCTGACCCAGTCGATACCGGGGTAATTGAAATCACCCATTATTATTACTCTGCTGTGACTTTTGTTAGGTTCCTTGATTTCTTTGAACATTTCATCATCCATTTGTTCATTCTGGCCAGGCGGTCGATAGTACACCCCCACTGCCATCAATGTTCTCCAGGGACAGCAGGAATCAGTCCTCACAATCCTCCCTCCTCCCCTGGGAGTTGCCTCCCTACATTATTTTAGTTTTTACTGACATCCTAGCTATGTCATCTGACTGAGCAAGATGGTATCCTTGAGCGGGAAGGGACCACACTTGTGTGGTAGCATGTAGGCTTTCATTGAAAGCTGGGGAAATGTTCCATGTGGGCTCCATCGGCGCCGACATCAGCCATATGTGAGGACTGGTTCCTGCTGTCCTTGGAGAACATCTGTTACAGGTGAGTAACTACGCTATATTGCCCTTAAAGTATCCCTTTTCAGTTTTGCCCATTTATTTTCTACATCCTCCAGTTGTTCCCATCCATGACTCCATGAGGTATTTTCCCATCTTGACAAATTTAGTTTCTTTAAAGTCTAGGACTCTCAATTTTGAATGAACCATCTCTGCCTTTTCTTAATACTGTACCACACCATTTGGTGATCACTGGATGCAAGATGATTACTCACTATAACATTAGAAACACCCTCTCCATTTGAAAGCATGAAATCTAGTATGACTCCTTCTTGCATAGGTTCCCTTACCAGTTGCCACAATCATTCTTCCTATAGAGAATCCAGGATCTCCTTACTTCTAGACGACACCGCAACAGGGATGTCCCAGTCAACATTCGGCATAATGAACTCCCCTATCAATAGCACAAGTCCTTTCATAACAACATTGTGAATATCTTCAATTAAATCTCTGTCCACTTCCTTTGCCTTTGAAGGAGATCTGTATATCACATCAATGTAAATGGATGTTTCATACCCTCTTTCCAGATTAACCCACAGTGCCACCTCCTTACCTTGTAAGCCCTGAAATTCTGTTGCTTTAATACTATTTTTAATATACAGTGCCACTTCTCCTCCCTTTCTTCCTACCTTCTCCTTCCTGAATAACTTATAGCATGGTATAATTATATCCTAGTTATGGTTCTCCATGAACCACTTCTCTGTGACCGCCACTAAATCTAAGTAAGCCTCTTCCGTTATAGTCTTTAGATTCAGAATCGTATTTCCTATACTATTGACATTAGTATGCACTGCTTTTCAGATTTTGTTCCTTTTTCCTATTTATACAGACATATTTAATGTTTTATTTACCTGAGGGCTTTTACTTACTTGGGTGCTTTGTTCACCTATCCCCCATGAACCTAGTTTAAAGTCCTCCTCAGTAGGTTAGCCAGACTGCTTCAGGCATCACTTTGATCCTTCTTGGATAGGTGAATGCCATCGCTACTCAGCAGCTCTTGGTCCACGAAAGGGAAATGCTCTCAATGACATCATCCATGCAGCCATGCATTCATCTCCAGGATGTGAGCTTCTCTGCCTTGGACTTTACCTTCCACAGGGAGCAGGGCAGGGCCGGATTTGCCTATACGCCACGTACGCCGTGGCGTAGGGCCCACAGCTGGCAAGGGCCCACCGGGAATGTTTTTTGCACAGGGCCCCGCGTTTCAGGGGGCCCCGCGCAAAAAACATTCTGATCCATCATTAAAATAAAAAAAATAAAAAAAAGCTGTCGCTGCCTCTGCCGGGGCCGGGGCCGCCGCGGCAGAATCGAGTGTGCCGCGGGGCCCCCCCTTCCCAGCAGAGCCTGGCCTGCCCTCCCCGGTATCACCTCTCTCAGCTGCCTCCCTCCAGTCACACGCGCCGGCTTTCAGAGCGCGAGGTGAGTTTCTCCCTCGCTGCTCTGTTAAGCCCGCGGGGCTGATGGGAAGTCCCATCAGCCCCCGCGGGCTTAAACAGAGCAGCGAGGGAAAAAACTCTTCCCTCGCGCTCTGAAAGCCGGCGCATGTGACTGGAGGGAGGCAGCTGAGAGAGGTGATACCGGGGAGGGCAGGGGGGGGCCCGCGGCACACTCGATTCTGCCGCGGCGGCCCCGGCCCCGGCAGAGGCAGCGACAGCTTGTTTTGTAAAAAAAAATTCGCTGGGCTGGGGTGGGCTGGGGGGGTTAGGACTGGTGATGGGCTGGGGGGGTTAGGAGTGGTAATGGCTGTGGGCGGTTGGGGGGGTTAGGACTGGTGATGGGCTGGGGGGGTAGGAGTGGTAATGGCTGTGGGCTGTTGGGGGGGTTAGGAGTGGTGATGGGCTGGGGGGGTTAGGAGTGGTAATGGCTGTGGGCTGCTGGGGGGGTTAGGACTGGTGATGGGCTGGGGGGGGGTTAGGAGTGGTAATGGCTGTGGGCTGTTGGGGGGGTTAGGACTGGTGATGGGCTGGGGGGGTTAGGAGTGGTAATGGCTGTGGGCTGTTGGGGGGGTTAGGACTGGTAATGGGCTATGGGGGGGTTAGGAGTGGTGATGGGCTATGGGGGGGGGCTATGGGCTATGGGGGAGCTAAGTCTATATGGGCTGATGGGATTAGGACTGGAAGTGGGTTGATGGGGGCTTAGGACTGGTAATGGGCTATGGGGGGGGGCTTAAACTAAAAATTGGGTGATGGGGATTAGGACTGGAAATGGGCTGGTGGGATTAGGACTGGGAGTGGGCTATGGGGGCTAGGACTGGTAATGGGTTGGGGGGGTTGCTAGGACTGGAAATGGGCTGGGGGATTAAGACTGGAGGTGGGCTGATGGAGTTAGGACTGGTAATGGGCTGTGGGTTGTTGGGGGGGGTTAGGACTGGTAATGGGCTATGGGGGGCTAGGACAGGAAATGGGCTGATGGGAAGGGGTTAGGACTTGAGGTGGGCTGATGGGGTTAGGACTGGTAATGGACTATGGGCTGATTGTGGGGTAAGGACTGGCAATGGGCTATGGGGGGGTTAAG